>JAAXNX010001630.1:0-16901 GCA_036491905.1 Folsomia manolachei | reverse complement strand
ATGTTGCCTGCAGCTAAAAATTTCGAAACTACTCCTCCGTTGATGGTGCTTGTCCAGCCAGGAGCGATTTATTTCAACAAAGGATCCTCCATCAACTCTAACAAGCATTAGTACAGTCGTGAAAGTTTATTCATGAAAAGGACCTTATTTTACATATTTCCAACCCGCAACAATTTTTAGCTTTCCTACTGCATGCCAACACCAGCCATTTAAATTGTTTGGTGCAGTTGGAGTTGGGTGCAACTCATCTGCCAAAGTTTTTATTTTCATGTCAGTTTCCTTCCAGGAATTGTTATATCCAAATCAGGGACTGCAACTCAACTTGAGTTTAACTTGACGTGCAGACTGACACAACAATAATTTGCGGAGATGGGATGAGAATGCATCTGACAACTTCCGTTACACTTTGTCCAATAAAGACAAGGAAGGAGGGATGATTGTACAGGACATTATCTTACATGAATTGCACACATTTATAAAATACGTGTGAAATTCTGTTTGAAAGGAGGTGTGTCACATTTATCATTCTAAAACGGGGTGGAAACGTGGAAAATTTCAGGAAATGTGATACAAATTTGTATAGGGAACACAGAATCAGTTTATTGTAAAGGATTGATTAGCCAGAGCAATAGAGATTTGTTCTATTGGTGGGAGTGGACTGGGGCAATAAATTCAGGAAAAAACTAGATCTCAAAAGCAGACTCGGATTTAAAATCAATACGCCAGCAGAATGCAAAATTTACACATTTTCCTGATCTATTCGAGTTGACCAAGAACAGAAAAACCAAATTGGTTTATACTAAATATGTGGCCGTGCAACTATGTTCGGGTTGAAGTTATTGAGATTGAGGCCTTTGGAGTGCATTCTCCTTATTTTTTCGGAGTGCTAGTTGAATGTATAATATGAGTTGAACAACTTCTTCAAATATATGGATTCCGATACTTTTGGTTGGTACTTCAACGTAAGGAGCCATTTGCCAAATTGGGCATAATTGCTTGTTACTTATCCAGTCTTTTAACTCCACTGTATAATTTGTTATTAAGTTGATGGCTTAAATGCTGCTGCTCATGTCTAATTAAATTAGTTGCAGATGCTGGTCAATGAATTCAATTTCTGCGGATTGTGGGAAACATTAAGCTTCCCATATGAAGGATTATAGGGTGTTGCCTTTAGATATGCAAGTCTTGAGGCATTATTTTATAATTTAAAATCCACAACCAAGACAAACTTGTGTACATAATACGTGAATTTAAAGCTCTGGAGTTCTTTTAGATTATAATTATTTATTGTTACTAATTTGCATAATGAGGTGTCCGTTTGGACAGAGTAAAGGATCCAATGTCAGTGAAATATGCGTTAAATCTTATAAATCCGGATTCGTTTTCAAATTTTTCCCTGTGTTGCGTAATGTAATGAGTTTTGTCAGTTATCTTGTTTATACTAACACATTAACTAACCAGTTGCTAAATACTTTTACACCAATCAATTAAAGCTGCTTACTTAAAAATCCTATAAACATTCTACACCACAGTGATTACGGCAAATGAGTATTCTTTCTAATTCAACTCATGGAGGATAATGGCAAATATTTGAGGTAATGAACAGCAGCATAAATAACATCATTACTAATGAAGTTATTAACATTCCTTCTAAATTTATTTGAAAACATTTTTGCAATGACCAGCTCCTGCCATATTTTTGATTTCAAACTTTCTCTAAAAAACCGGGTGTGGGTCTAATAAAATTATCGTAGCTCACTTATTTCTATGAATTCAAATCCTGAATGTCAACTTGAAATTTCTGCCACATTTTCATTCGTTAATTAGAAGGAATTAAGTAAAAAAAAACAAGGTGCGATTGTACACAAGTTGCTTCAACCGAAAGGAACAACTCTCTACAAAAATTGATAATTCTACCTGAGTGCAGATTAAGGTCGTAAATCATGCTAATCGGGCAAGTTTTGATGTTCTAGGGAACATTCACACATTTGGATAATTAAAGCTTGAATAATTTATAAAGGCAAATAAACATGGAAAGCGTATTAGGTATTTTGACCATAGGTGGCCTCGACCAGTTGTCAAATTGTCATCTCTCCTACTTTACTAATTACCGGTTTCAAATATGATAAACAGCTTTGTGATTAGATTACATGTTTGTAATGTTGAAATAATACACAATTTGTTTGTGGCATTTGGTAGTGAAACTTTAGAAGATTTTATGTTTTAAAGTGCTTGTTGACTTTTTATTGATAATATGAAACTCAATATCGAGAGCATTGATTCAAATTTTGTTGCATGTTTGAAAAGAGAAAGATTTATGGTGACTGGTTGTGGTTTGAAGAAATAATCACAGAGACAGAGGCAAGTCATTCATATTTTTGCATGGATGGACGGCCAAAATTTTGAGACGAGATGAAGATGGATTGGTTTGGAATTCATGAAATCAGCGTCAGCCAATAATGCTGCCAATTATTTTCATCTTAGTCACTACTAGAGTCCACTTCATTCTAGTTTGATGGCTAAGATATAGCTCGACAGAAAGGGTCAAATCAATTAATGATTTTGCTAGAAAAAGGTGCATGAGAAGATTGATATTTGTATATTTTTTGTGATAGTTTTACAGCTTGGAGCAAATTGTTTAAATGTTTATGAAAAATGATGCCAGTAAAGTGTTTAAAATTTGGAAGTAGTTGACTACCCAATAAATATTATGGCTTCTACTTTTTGTTCTTTACCGAATTCATTAAATCAGAGATATTTAGGAAAGCAGAATTAAATTATTTATTGCTATTTCACTGAAACAAATAATGCAAGGAAATAAATAAATTGTTTGACGCTCAACTCTTGGCTGCGTTCGGTAACATGTTTTGTTAAAAGGAATTATCACATTCATGCAACAACATACATCAGTCCTGCGTGTAAGAAAGTCAATTTTTTCTACAGCAGTTCGTTAGCCGCAAACGATAAATACATAATTTGACTGGTAGTAGCTGAGAAAATTATTGTCAGCGTGCAGAAGTCGAAGCTGCAGTCAATTTTTCATGACACCGTAACATGTAACCTGTCATTTGCGAATCTTTGCTAAACGGAGGAAACTTCTGGCAGAGGAACAAATAACTGACTTGTAATTGAAATTGTAACCCTATTCAACCTCAGCGAGAATTAATTATAGTTCAAGTAATACTGACGAGATTTCAATATGAACAATAGGAAGTTCGTCGAACATTCGCCATTTGCACTGAAAAATACACATGACATGATAACAAAGTTCATTTTGGCTAAAGCAATTTGTTTTTGCATCTATGTACATTTAAGGTCAATAAGAAAACAGCTATGAATTGANAAACAGCTATGAATTGACGTGTGTAGCTCAAAATAGATGGGATTGAATGAATAGCAATAAAACCGTTCGATGGCCTTATCGAGATTTCGGGATCTTTCAATGAAATCCATTGTTTTATCTGGGCTACGGTTTCCACACAGGACACTTCTTTTACATTTATGCAAAGCAATTAACCGGTGTCGCAGATGTCACCCAAGTTAAAAGAAAATGAATGGTACGGAGTTGTGCTCAAGCCAGGGAGCAACAAATTTACCTACTCTGAATTGAATGAACGTCATGCAACAGAATTGTCAGTTGTGACTGAAGCGTCTCTTGCATTATAGTCGGACAAATGTTACGGAATTCCATTCAATCCGCAATTTTACAGAATATTTTAAATCCAAAAGATGAAATGCTTTATTTCAAAATAATATGTGAGAAGTCTGAAAAAATCGGAATCTTCCAAACATTCTTTTGTAAAGCGTATTTTTGTAGTTCCTAAAGTTCAACAGGAAATAAACCATAATAGTATTTCGTGTCTTGCTGGAAATTTGAAACTATTTATAACCATCAAACGTTCAATGTTTTTATCCTTGTAAGTAGCAATTTAGTGTAAAATCAGGCAATAAAATGAAAATACAAGAAAAACGCCTCCTTGGACTCATCATTCTTTAGAATTCCATTCCAACCCGCAAACAAAAGAAGAAGCGAAGGATAGGGTACTGATGCCTTGTATAAATATATGAGGTGCATTGTAATGCATCGACAATGCACCCTGTATCAGGTGCACTGTGAAGACTTATGTTTTGTTAGACGAGGCGACCGGTAAGTAAATCGGATTCAAGGATGCCCAAAATTTTTATTGCTCTCCATCCATTATACAATTATCTGCTGAACTTTAAGTTTGACTCCAACACACTAACACCAATTGCCAACAAACACTCAAAAGTTTTCAGTCAAAACTGACGTTGTGCCGGATAAGCAAGAAAGAATAAAAAGAATTTTAGCTTGACCATTGCATTCCGTATTATTCTATCTGTTAACTTGACTCCTCTATTGACAGACACGTACCAAAAATCATTTCTGAATCAACAACACTCAGTCAAAGACAAACGTTGGCTGATTCCTGTTCATCCGTCTCCAGATAGAAATTGTCAATAAGTCTGCGAGATTAGATAACTATTTTATGCTGTAGACTGTCGACTCTAATTACGCGATAATTTTTACAACCTTAGTAAATGGACACTTAGCTTAAAGTGCGATTCCATGAAAGCACGCTCAGACCATAAACGGACCAAAAAGTTGACGAAATATTCATGTTTTATGTAACTCACGGTTTGTCTTAAACAATGGATTGGTTAAAAACAAAAGTCATAATTCATTAAGTTTCGTGTTCAACCCTTCCCAGCTCCTTTATTGTGCACTAACTAATGCACTTGTAGCTAATGGTGTAAATCCGAATGGAATTCTCAGGTTCAATCAGTATCTCTTAAGATTCTAGACTTAAACGAAATGAAACGATCCCAACCCAAAGTTTGTTGAGCAAGTTTTCTTTCTGGCAGTTATATAATTAGTGCCCAGCAGACATTGTTCACTGATTGTTGTACTGTGTGACTGAGCCAAATAAATAAATTCCAAGCTCAAACCTCACCCGTCAACAACAATGCCATTATGAGGAGCAAACGAACAGTTACTGAAATTAAATTCGGGCTGAAATAAAAATACCAGTTTTCTTTTCTAACCAAACTAAAAAAGGATTAAGATCAATCCGGCATTCCACCTCTGTTAACATGATCTCTGGCTGGAATGAAATGGTTCCTCTGAATTCTAATCCTCAGGCAGTCTGCTTCCAAACGTTCGTTCATAAAAGAATTCCCTGGCCAGAGAAATATAATAAACACGGACAGCGACATATAAGTAATCCAATTGAAGGATGTGTAACAAAGCCAATAATAATAAGATGTTGAAGATATGAGCCGACAAAAAATCTCGATTCAAATCCAACCTACATATATCCAACCAAACTCTAAGAGGGAAAAAAAGGTGGAAAGAAGGAATTCAATTGGACCAAGTTTTTTGGGAGTTGGGCTCAAATTAAATGAAATTAAAAAAATTAAAAAATGAATAACTTTTCCACATGCTGAGACTCCGAACTGACATGACTCGCCCCTTTGGATAATTTGGGAGGTTAGAACTGTCCAAAGTGGAGTAATTTCGAAACTTTACTGGTTGTTTGGTGCACACATTCTCTATAATATTATTAGGTTGGTCAGATTTGGATGGTGTTTGAGTGTGGGAACTATTATTAAGAACTCTACTGTCTTCAGGTAGTAGGTAAGGTAGTTGTGGTCTACTGTAGGACTGACTCATCCCATTCGAGGGTTGAACTTGAGTTTGAACACAAAAAATTACAACTATTTTTACAAATTAAAGAACCAGTGTCTAATTGTTCACATTTTTTCAAAACAAAACAAGTTGAACCAGAGGGAGTCCAAGATGCATTAGTAATGTTAGAGGTATTGCTGTCAGGCATTACGTTGAACTGCATTGGTTTGGTTTGAATCTTCGGATAGAAGTTTTTGCTGGAGTGAAAAGATCTGGAAAAGCCTGAGGGAAAAGATTCACGTCGCCATGAACTAAACTCGGTTATTCCAACTAATGTAATGTCAGTCTATCAAACAAACTTGTTGCGCTTTTTCATGCAACTAGGAAGTAATGATACCAAACAAAACACAATGAGCTTGATTGGATCGGGCAATTCATATGCATTCTTAATCACAATGGTTGTACTAGAGAATATCTGTAGAGTTGGTGTAATTAATGTTGGAGAAATAACACCGTTCCATGAATAATAAGTTGGTACCAAGGCTATGTAGTAACGTAAAATTGTAGATTAGTTTAAGCTGTATTTCTGTTTCATTTTTGGATGGATTACAAATTCGCGATTTAAGCCAAACCCGAAATAGTTTTTGTAAGTAATACCAAAAACTCTGAGAAGAAGAATTTGATTAAACGATCAGATTCCGAGTATCCTACCCATCACCCAATTAAAATAGTTTGAAGGGATAAAACCCTAAGCTGCCCTTGGCTTTGTGCTAAAAACTTGTTTCAATTTCTCAGGATTGAATTTCAGTTATGCAATGTTAGCTGGGAGTCAAAATATGAAATGGGAGCCGTAACCGATGCAGGTAAGATTACTTTCCAATTGGCAAGTCTTAAATCATTTTTATACCTATGAGACAATTATCCGATGAGGTTTATTCTCTTTAATGCAATTACATAATGTCTGAAACTTTGGTAGAGAATTTTTAGACAGGTAAATGGCTATCAGTGATTTATGAATAGTGTGGCAGGATTAGTCAGCCAGGTGAAATTTAAACGCATATTTTTACAGGAACGTTATTCGGGCGTTGAAGGACAGTCACAGGAACTACCTGAATCTTGGGGTGAGTCACGTAATCGCAGTATGCAATCGATTGCTTAACTTCCCTGAAATTCCGTCTCTATCTCATTACAGGAAAATTGTAATATTTATTCATTTTAAAAATTGCAATCAATTTAGTCGTGCAAAAATGCTCCCCCTTACAAATGTCTTCCAAGAATAAAAACCGCTGAATACAATTTTGTATTTAGGATTACAAAATTACTTCAAAACAACTCCACGTTACCACAAATCATTTAAGTTGAAATCAAGATCTAAATTATATTCAACTCCAAACTGGTCTTGCATCTGATTCTGGAATGTGCATTGGTTTTTTATAGAGGTAGAAGATTTGATTCAACTGCGTATCACCAATCACCACTTACTGCATTAATTTAAAAGTACATTGATCCTGCATGATCTGGAGATTGACCACAAATCAGTGGTATAGCAGGCATGGATCGCAAAGTATAGAAAAACAGAAAAATCGACACAGATTGACAACTTTCATAGCTTAAGAAAAGCGAGATAAATTAACACTTTACAAAAACAAGTCCAATCCTTTTCGTATGAAATGCAATTAATCTAAATTAAGGTGAAAATCGCGTGGAAGGTGAAATCATGCATAAAAAGTAGCCGCAATTAATCACTTACCATCAACAATAGGCGAGCCAATCATAGAGTCAAATTGTAAGGCTAGTCACTCCACCCACGTACGACTTTACAATAATTAATTATCCTCTGTATACAAGTTCTCACGGTATTTAAGAAACAGACAAATCATTTCACACATCCACGTTTTTACACAAAGAACGGAACTGAAAAACTAAAACGTCTCACATTTACATTTACTCTACATGTATTAAAGTGGTATTTGTAGTTTGACAGTAGTTTTTTCACTCCATGTGCTAGCCAAATGTACAAACTGTCAGTACTAAAAAATATGCTTCAAATTCAAGTTTTCAATTTTACATTATCCCACGAAACTTCCTGTCTCGCAGAAATTATTCAATAGTTTTATTGGACCCTGGCCTTAAAACTTTGTCCAAACTTTTTTACAAACACTTTAACACATTCTTACAAACTATGAATGTTGCACAGATGCATCATCCGGTCATGAATGCTTCTGCAGCTGGATATTGGAACAATGATAAGACAAACTTGAATCCAGAACACCCGGTCTACAGAACGGGCTTATTGCATTAAAGAACTTGTTTTGCATAAGTTTTCTCTCAAATCTTTCACATAAACAGTCTCACTTCGTGTACGGTTTACACAAAAAATGTTTCACACACGAAAATTTCAACCCTTCAGTACATGTTAGGCGTTAAAAATATCGACTACTAGCCAAAATTAAGTACTTGTGTTAAAATCTGTCCCAAGAAATCGGACTGTGATTTGAGCCTCTTCAAAAGATTGAGATGAACTGACTGATCACTGATGGGACCCAACTTGAAAACTAAACTTAAGAAAGACCTCGGTTAAATCTTTACATGGTGTAACTCTGAGGTCCAACCAAACAACCAAACCATCCACCACATGCATGCACTTAAACTTTATTACTACGAGAGGAAAGAAGCAACTTTACTTTACACTGTATAGACAAGAAAGGAATTTACTCGTTTGTTTGCTAGCAGGCAGGGTTCCTCAAGTGAAGATTTGCTTACCCACAAGTAAGTACTGTAAGCGAATGAATTTTAAACTTTTTATTTAGCTTTGGGCAACTCATTTGAGATGCATCCACTAAACTGAAACTGAACCATCCGTCCAGAGGCTACCTTTTGTCCAAGTATAAATACAAGACGTGCTTAACTTGAGTACTGTGGAGATTTCGTAGGCAAGGCATACACGCGTTTAATTCTTCTATTGTGAGTGAAGGACTTTGGAAAAGGACCAATATTTACAACTGAATTGCTTCAGGCTAAAAGGTACCCACACTGGTAATGCTGGCAATGCTTCTTTGTACATAATTTCAGAAAGCAAAGCCTAACTTACAGGGTCTTGCTGACTGGATAAAGGAAGGTGATGATGATGAAATACATTCAACTATCTTTGGACTCTGTCTATCCTGGAAGAGTTGCCTTGGCCTTCGTCCCCTTTTTCATCCTTCGGAAGGAATCCTTCCGAATTCCATAACTTCTTGTTTCAAACATAAAAAATCATAAAGGATTTTGAGGTCGACCGGTTATGTTACAGTTTGGAAATTAAGTCTATTATTTAGTACATTTTAGAAAAAATGGAACGAAATGAAATCGAGTTTCGAGAAAAAATCTAACCATTGTCAACACCAGTTTGATTAATCATTGAAGAGATTTTAGGTGACACCATCAACAGTCAAAAAAAGTACATAAAAAATAAAACTGAAAGAATGACACATCTTTTTTTCATGAAATGGAACTGGGCTAACTGACTCTAAAACCGCAGATTCACGCTTCATCTGAAGTTATCAATTGTGGGAAGAATCACTCAATTGAATCTTTTGTGACAAAATGAGACAGCAGGTTTTGTCTCCATTCAATTTCAACTCAACATGGAACTTGATTTTGATCTATTTTCAATTTTCATTATCCAGCTAAATATCTGGGTGTCGTTAAGAAATGAACCAGAATCCTCAAACCTTTTTTCATAAGTTACCTGTATGCATTTTCAGATAGAAAACGGTGAGATTCGTCAGAGGCGGGTCACGGTCGACCCTAAATAGTTTAGTTTTAATAGAAAATGTTGGGTTCTTTCGTGAGTCAAAGGCCATGGAATGGGTTTATGTGAATGTAACTTATGGTCATTGTCGGCAATTTAGAGCAACAATGCCCATCACACGAAGAGTAAAACATGATGAGAGATTGCTGATTTTTTGACTCCAAACAAACTTTTTCGAGACCACACACGTACACGATGAACTGAAACAATGTTTATTTCGTCAAACCCAATTTGATGGACTTACAAGTATCTATAAACGTTTGGAGAGACAAAAAAAGGAAAAGTATTTAACTCAATTAACTATTCCAATAAAAAATCTCGTCGACTCTCAATTAGATTATTTTCAATTCGGTTTCAGAAAAACGATTTTTTATCAATTTTTATATCAGTATGCATCAGAATTTGCAGTATAACGCCAAAAACTGGCAAACTACACTCATTCCCTTACGAATTAGCGATACCGCATGTTACAATTTCGACAAAATGATTTTTGTAATTTCAGCTAGATTAATAGCAATCTGTACAAAAAAACGTTTCATTTGGGTCATTGAATAAAAGAACCCGTGTAAACGGATCCTTTGAACTTTGAACCATTTGCAAACTCCAATTGCATCCGGAACTGGGTCGACTTCAAATTTTGAAGGTCAGTTTCAATTTAATTGTGTTGATAATACACAATAGCCGTCAACTTTACATGCACCACGGGGTCAAATTACGGCTTTGTTCCGTAGTTTTGACACTCCAGACAAAGCAAAGTGCAAGATATCATCAAGGATTCGTCAAAGGTTGCATTACGAGCTGTCCAAAATGAAATTGACGCTTTTCACTGATTCCATGCTTTGATTATGAGTTTCATCGACATTGTTAAGTGTCAATCATCTCTGCAAAATGTTGATATGCAAATAATGTCATTGAAATGATTTTGAAAACAGTTAACACTGCAATCACGGACAAATAATGTTCATGTCTCTCTTATCTGAGCGGATGTTTCGATGCTTGTAGTGCAAAGTTTAATTAACAATTGTAATTTTAAAAGCATCACTATTGTATTAATAAACGTGAAGGTATGCGATAGGTGAAAAGTGTTTTTCAAGATATTTTTCCAGTGACGTTTAAATTTACAACATGGTATTACTCATTTTGAACCGTGTTGCAACAATATTGTCATGTTTGATAAGCAACGACGCACTAATTGAAGTATGGTACATGATGATTTCCTTACAACTTGTGATTTGATGTGTCACTACATTTTTGCGCAGTTGGACAGTGATAGAATTGTCGTGTTGACCAAACCGATTTTCCGAGGTTATCAACGCCAATCAGCTCTTTCCGCTATCGTTTGATGTTGGATTGTTGCACTCACAATAATGTTTGATATTAAATAAAATGATTACAAAACAAGATCTGTCCTTCCTCTCAAAATATTTTTGGATAAACTCCATTAATTTGGAGGGCATATACTGAATTGATAAATGCAATGAGAGACAAACAGGAAAAGTAAATTAAATTCAAATAACTGCTCCAATAAATAATCTTCTCATCTTCCACACCAAATTCCTCCAACTTTGAATGAAAAATAGTCTATGAATGGAAGATAATCTGAAAGCATAATTTCACAAATTCTTATTTCTTCGCAGAATTTCGACAATTTTATCATGTTTGTCATTTTACCTTCGACACTGGTGAACCACACGCTTGGTCTGTCGACCTTTGTGGCCCAGTCCCATGTTCCAACTGAAACAATTCCTACCTGCACCTCACGAGACTGTACGGGAACCATGAGCGGTCCTGGGAAAATAATTCAACTCTTGTTATAATCGCAACTAAAGCCTGTCAGAATAAGTGCTTTTTTGGAGGCCCTACCTCCTGAATCCCCATGAGATGCGTCTCTGTAAGCCGGTCGAAGATTAAGGTTTGTTCCACAAATTGTTCTTGGAGGCATAATCCGTTTATAAGACAGTCCAGCATTGCACTCTTCATTAGATCGAATTGGAACAGCAAGTTCTTGAAGTTTTGCTGCAAGGGAATGTTTATCGCCTGGAGAAGTATAGCCCCAACCTGAATCAGCAAAAGATAACGTAATTGATAAGTGATTTGAAATAGGGAAAACTGAGACATGATTTTCTACTCTACGCAACCCACCGATAACATTGCCTTGTTGACCAATCAATTTAACGTTATCTGGCCCAAATTCAGACGGATTCGGAATGCACACTGGAAATAATTTGCTACGAGTTGAGAATGTCACGGGAATTTTTAATTGGAGAAGAGCAATATCATTGGTAATATCCCTGCAGGCAAAAAATTCATACCAGATTTTTTTATTGTACGAATGTATTACTTATGAATGTGTATCATTTGGGTCTTACTTATTCTTGATAAATCCAGGATGAACAAATACATTTTTTACAGAAGCGTCATCAGATTCTTTCTCTTTCGCCTCGAATCCTTTATGTCGACGATATCGCACCTTGATTTTATTCGCTGGGGCAACTGGNACAGAAGCGTCATCAGATTCTTTCCCTTTCGCTTCAAATCCTTTATGACGACGATATCTCACCTTGATTTTATTCGCTGGTGCAACTGGTCCACCACCCATTGTTGCAACGCAGTGACCCTGTGAATCATTTTATTCAAATGATCAGATTGGAAATGTTAATTTGGCTTAGATTGTGTACTATATACCGCAGTCAGGACAATTTTAGAATTGATTAAGGTTCCTCCACAAAGTTCACGTTCATTCGAACCCTTTTGTTTGAATGTCAACACCTGAACTTGCCAGGGGTACTCATGGGCTGGTGCTTCTTTACCTTTGACAATTCGTCCCTGTGCACCAACTTGCTCGGACTTTTTGATTCCACATTCTGGAAGATAATAATGTGCATGAGAATGAGCATAATTTTGTAAGTAAGGAAAAGTTGACAAACCGCATCGATCCGTGATTTTTCTATAATGTGAAGAGAATCCTTCCCAAGGTGTCTCATTAGAGAAAGATGGAGGCTGTTTAGGAAAACTTTTGGAAACTTGATTTAGTACAAATGGTCCGGTAGATTTACACCATCTTGCATTCGAAATTTCTGACCTTTTATTGATAAAGGACATTATTTCTGTTTAGAAACAATAATTTGTAAAGTTACTTTTGATGAGAAAGTGTAAAATGTGAATTTTAACCTTCATTTCCCAAATTTGTTGAAAATTTGACAGGGGATGAAGAGTCTCCTATGTCACTAATATCTGTGTCCGAAGAAATTCCAATCTGCAGCATTTGTCCAGATTTTAGTAAAATCATTAATGGAGATCCCGTTGTTTGCTGTAATATTCAGAAAAATTTAGTTAAGAGCTCTAGTTTAAGGGAAATGTGCAATACTTACAAAATTAAAGATGTCTGATAAATGGGCCAGTGAAGTACACAGAATTCTGTCCTTGTTCCGTCCACAAGTTTTGGCTTTATAAATCCAGCTCTCAGTATCCTTTCGAATGTTATTACTATGAACCGAGTTGCTAGCAATTAAGTCATGTTCCCCACCCAAGCCAAGGATGACACCATTTTGTCCCATATAATTCTTTGATAAATCTTTCAAATCTGGGATGCAAACTGGAGAAAGTTGCTGATCTTTGAAATTGGTTCTTTTGTCAAGTTCAATAATGCACAGGTCGTAATCAATGTCCCTAGTTGTTAAATTGGGATTAGAACATCAAATGATTTATCATTTTGATGTGCTCATACTTTTCTGTCATATATGTTGGAATTGCTCTGGGATGACAGTGAACTGCAATTGGGATAAGTTCAACTGCCGTTTTGTCAATGGTTTCTAGCTTAATCTTTTTCATATCGAACTGTGTTGGGAGCAGTAAGTCGTCTCGTATTTTCAAATGTTCATATTCCACCAAACATTTGGCACTCGTAATTATGAGCTTGTCATTGATAATTGAGCCCAAACAAGAACGGGGACCGGATGAAGACTCCAGAGTTATTTTGATAATCCAGGAATATTCATCCGTTGGGGTCTTTGTGGTTACTTGGTTTACCACATTCTAAATAAAAATGAATAAAAATTATTCGTTTGTCCGAGTGATAAATACTTTGTTAAAATGGTTAAATTCTTCCACTCTCCTACCACAGTTTATGTCCGAGGCACGACGTTTTGTTTTCCCAAATATTTCGAGATCTTGTTTGTCGACATCAAGAACGTAAGCTGAAATTGTGCCATTTTTAAGTAACTTTTCTAATACAGCAAATAGATTATAACGCTGTCATACAAGGAAAACAGGCATATGATGACTGCATTCGGTGGAATGATTCAATTACGGCCACAAAAATAAGGAACAGTTTCCTCATGATGATTGAGTATTAAGTTCATGCTTATTATTGCTTTAATTGCATCTTTTGTCTGGTGAAAAGTAGTAAATCCTAGGTCAACGCAGTTTGAGCTTTTATCTAATCGCTAACTAGTATCAAAAGCTGAATGAAAATTCCTTAGCAATAATTTGAAAATATTCAAATAATTTATGAGATTTCTTTGGATTGCAGATTTGCACATTTTGCACTAGTTTTGCATCTTTCAATTTATCTGTCTTTGTCGGAGTAGGCATTTATTTTGAAACGGTAAATTGTAACAAACGGTAAAAGTTCGCCAACAAAATGGATCACTTAGGATTCCATACGATTGATATTGGTTGTGGGCGCAAGCTCTTGTAAGTAATTTGTTTTAATTTCTCAATCTCCTGATAATTCATTCTTTTATTTTAACATCATGCTCGTTTTTTAGCAACAAGACTCGTTCCTTGATTACATGCTCTCCACCTCTCGATTTGGATCCGAGAACTCATTTGAATGGTCCATTTGTGTCAATCCGCAAAGTTCAGAAGCATCAGGAATTGGGTCGACTTCAAGTTTTGGAGGTCAGTTTCATTTTATTTATTCAGTGGACCTACTAATATTAAATTTGAACATTCATTTTGGGCAGGAATTATAATTTGTATTTTAAACTTTATACAGCAAAGACGCAACAAGTTGCGAGATCTCATCCACGCCGATCGTCAAAGGTGGCAGTGCGAGTTGTCCAAAATGGGATTGACGCTTTTTACGGATACCTTGCTCTGAGTTTCGTTTATCACTCAACCAAGCAAACTACTGATACTCGAAAAACATGCATTAATTTTAACAAATTGACAATTTAAATCATATTTGAACTCCGCGATGTCCTTGAGATTTATGTACTGTGACTCATAATTGTAATTGTAACGTCATATTGAATTTATAAACATGAAGTTATTTAAAACCTGCGTCAAAAGAGAATAAAGCAACCCTTTTTTGTCAATTTCCATTTCATCACAGATTATATTTTGCAATGACGCGAAACATGGTTAATTGTTCGTTATTCAGCCTTGTACCATGTCTGACTAAGTTTGTCTCGATTATCACAACACTATCAATGCCCATATTGTATAGGTATTTGTAGTTGACTAATAACGGTGCTCAATAAATGTCAATTGAATTGTCGGGTTGGAACAAACAAAAACTGATTTGACAGTGGTGTCAACACCAATCAGCAATTAATTAAATCCGTTCATTTCCTTGCTGTATGATTGCATATCACTAAGAGAATGTCAGATGCCATCTCGTATCTTTGTCAAAAAGGGCGAAAATAATTGTGCACCAATTCAGTTGGCATTTTGACATTCAGAATACAAGTTATTCGACATGGCAAAGGTTTTATTTTTAGTAGTTTTGGTAGGGATAGTTCACTCAGGGCTGTCCCAAAACTGTGGTGGTAGGCAATGCACGTCTGACGAATACTGCAAAGATGGCGTGTGCACTGCAAAATTACCTTTGGGCGAAACTTGTACAGGCATAGGTCAGTGTAAGGCAATGTACTCTGAGTGTGCTGGTGAAGATGGGGCTATGACATGTCAGTGCAATAGTCAATGGACACCAGGTCCGGAGGAACAATGCATCCTTAACTGCGAGAGCAGCAATTGTCCCAAGAATTCATTTTGTAGTGGTCATTGGCACGGATGTCTCCTTCAGCCTGCCTTAAATCAACCTTGCGACATTTCAGAAACAAATTCACTTCAATGCAAAAATCAATACGCAAGTTGCAAAACTAATTCCGGAAACTCGACATGTACCTGCGACTTCCAGGAAGAGTTTGGAATTTGCGTCCCTGGCTGCTCAGATGATTCCTCAAGGTGCCGACCAGAAGCTGAATTTTGTGAAGCTTCTTCCGGTGAGTGCAAACATAAGAAGCCTTTGGGGCAGTCTTGTTCAGGAACCAACGAATGTATGCCCGAATTCTCGGAGTGCGGTGGTGGAAACGTGTGTAGCTGTACGGCTGGCTTTAGAAATCACCTGGACATAGATTGTCTTCCTGAATGTGCTAATAATGGCGACTGTACTCGGACCAGTGAATATTGCGACTTGGGAGAACGCTATTGTGTTATAAAAGCGAATTTGAATAGAACTTGCCATTTTGGTTCACAAGATCCATGTGCGACTCCTAATGCAGAATGTAAATCTTCTGGATTTTGTTTATGCACAGACAGCTATATAGAGAACCGGGATACTACTACTTGTCTCAAAGTATAAACTTAATGCTTTCTTATAATTTAACTAGTAAAACTATTTAATGCTAATATTACTTTTAAAATTGTGTTAACAGGAGGCTACCAAGATTGGAGATGAATGCCGAGAAGTTCAACAATGCCATTCACTTGCACCAGGAGAAAGTTATGCTACTGAATGTACTGATAACTCGTGTTCATGCAGCTCTGATTATGTTGCAAATAGTCTGGAAACGGAATGCTTGAAAGTAGTCATAAAAGGCTTATGAGGTGTCCTTATTAATATTCTGATAACTATCAATGTTTTTGGCTGCTCTAGATGGCGAAAAACTTGCTAGATACCTGCAAAGAGGACAAACAATGTGAGTCACTTTTAGGACTTGACCCACCCTCCAAATGTAATGATGGAAAATGTTCATGCCCAACTGGATTTGTTGAAAGCTCGGATCTCCAAACGTGTTTAAAGGTTATTTGCAATTGCGTGAACTTTTCCATAAATTGCGAACGTTGTGAAAATTGAAAAATGTGTAACAGGGAGCTGAAAAGATTGGAGATGAATGTCACGAAATTCAACAATGCTTTTCACTTGCTCCTGGAGACAACAACGCCACTGAATGTTTAACTAATAATACCTGCTCATGCACCAAGGAGTACGTTGCAAATGGTCTGGAAACCAAATGTTTGAAGGTACTAAAGAATTAATGTATATAATACTTTGACCAGGCAGCTGCCTCAAAACAAAATTTTTTTTCGGATCTTACTAAACTGAGCATTTTTTGTATTGAAAATTGCATTCAATAATTGAAAACAATGCATTAATTTAATATTTGTAGCTTGCGGCTCAAGTGGAAGACCCTTGTGAAGAAAACCAGCAATGTTCCGTCCTTGGAAAAGAGG
>JAAXNX010001629.1:0-16908 GCA_036491905.1 Folsomia manolachei | reverse complement strand
CCAGTGGCAATTTCCGTTCTAATTCTGTAATCACGCTAGGAGCACGAGGGGATTCGTACTATGAGTATTTGCTCAAACAATGGATTCAAACGGGAAAGACAATAAACTTGTAATGATAATCACGATATTTTTTGTACACGATGTCCGCGTTTTTGTTAGCTCTTCTAATTGTTGTTTTTAATGTAATATAGTTTACGAGACGATTATCTTGAAGCCGTGGAGGGAATGAGGAACTTACTTTTTAAGCGAACTAAAATTTCCAATCTCACATTTATTGGGGAGCTGGAAAATGGTGGACAAACCTTTAAACCGAAAATGGTAGTGGGAATCTTTTTGTGAATTATAATTGAGATTGAGATTTATTGTTCAGATTTAAGATTTAAGCAGCAGATTACATTTTTCAACATAACTGAAGGGCTCACATCGTCAAATTATTATTAATAGATCATAAAGGAGTTTTGTGAATTATCTATTGGGGTTTAAAATTTAAGCTCCAATAGATAATTCACAAAATTTAAACTTTAAGTCGTAAATGTAAGTCCTTTGCTTATTCATGAATACAGGATCACTTGGTTTGCTACTTGCCCGGAACGTTGGCCTTAGGGGTCGCACATGGCCTTCCAAGCTGGCACATGGACCTTGCCAAAGAACTCTTGTACACTTGTTATTTAACATATAAAAGACAGCCAACGGGATTGGCTCCTGAAATTACATTCTTCCAAACTGAAGTATTACTAAATTTTCTTTTTCCTCTTTTACAAGAACTCACTAATTATAATGCCTTGTAATGAATTTGATAGGGTGATGCGGATGCGGATTTCTTCGTCAAAAATAATGACGCACACAACCTTCTTCGACCAGAAAGTTAAGTATCAAAGTATTTATATCTTTGTTTATTCGAACTACAACTAATATTTCGAAAAAATATTGTGGAGAGCACAACAAAATGAGTGAAACACATTTTAATATGGCATCGGCTGCAAGTGTATGTTCGGTTACCAATTTCGTTTGAAGATAATAAAGCTAAACATTTTCTGTACGAGGCCATATTGTGTAAAATCCCTTGTCGGAAACATCTTTCACCAGTTTCACAGCTTTTTTCTGAAATTCAATGGCCTTCTCCTTTGGAATTTTAAAATACTCAGTGCCTCCATTTCCTCGTCGAGTAAGTCTTGTATAACCAGCTTCGACAGCCAAGGTGTGAGCTATCTTTTCTGCCAAGAACCTGTCAAAAAAATGCCGAATACTGCACCACCTGTGGTGGACATTGTTCATAATATTATGAAAAGTACGTACGGATGGTCTGAACGAATTTCGAAATCAATGTCGTGTTTAACCCCAAACAAACCATTCTGCAGATTTCCCCGTCTCTTCTCCACATCTTTAGCAACCCCCATCTTGTGCCAATCTTTTTTGTACTCTGGACTCGATTCTGACACATGCATCACATACAAAGAACGGGTTCTAGATGAAAAGAAAACACAAAATTTTGAAGATCCTATTGTTGTTAAACTAGCCATAAAACATGTTACCCATAGTCGTCTTGAGGGGTTGGTCCTCTCCTCAAGAATTCGTAAACTTTCTGAGAAGTCCCAGGTGGTTGAGGACTGTGTTGGTATAAGATGATTCGTGATACGATAACACGGAGGCCATACTACTAAAAGATTAAGCACTTGAGTTTAAATTACGTACAATTTCCAATTAGGTTTGGGATCTGCCCAATGAGCTTCGATCCGGTTAAAAAACTCATTGGTTTTAGCTATTGCAGCAAACGAACTTGGTTGACTCGATTCAAAATTTCCTCTTCTATACAAGTAAAGGACTCTTTCCCTGCTCACAGATAATCTAAATGGTTGAAGGTCGAGACCCAACAATGGGACAGGTTCCCAGTGACCATCAACAGCCTTCCAACCTCCAAACCCTGCTGCAACAGCGGACTCGGATGCTTCTTCATAGTTCATGACACCGTCCCTACGTGTGCATAAAAAATAGAATTATTTTCAGCTGTGTAAGCATATTACTGCTGCTTACGTATCTGTAAATACCTAATTTCGAATTTCACGGGATTTCTTTTTTCGCCGCCATGGCGAAATTCAAACCTGGTTTCAGTTTTGCTCTTCTGACGTGCAATTTCTTTTTTCCACGATCGCAGGGAAAGAACTGTTATTGTTCGCCGGGTTGAACTTAGCATAGGTAAGTCGTCCCAAATGAAGGCTTTATTCTTGATTTCAACCAACCTTAATTTCCAACCCTCAATTTCCACAACTTCGTTCATCTTAACCCACTGTCCATCCGTACCAAGATCTTTCTCAAACCATTCAAAGTCGTCACCACTACAAAATAAATTCATTACAATTATGCACAAACGTCACCGAAACAATTTACCTCCCTCTTTTCATTGGCTCGTACAGCTTCTTCAAATTGTCATACACATTTTGTTTCAGTCTGTGGAAAATAATTAAATACATTCAATTTTAGATGCTTAGTCACAAAGACAACGACTTATCTGACAATACTCACGGGCAAGGATAGATCATTATCGATTCTACAATGGTTGGTAAACTCCTTGGGCCGCTACTGCGAAGTTTTGGCTTGGTCGACCACAACCACACATTCTGAGTTGTATCGTATTTCTCCGCTTTTAGCGTGTAATATTCAAACCCTACCAAAACCGAACAACATTTGAAGACATTACCTCTCTATCTGTCAATTATCGATTGTTTTTATAATGTGACTCACCGGATGTAGGTCTGTGAGTCCTTCGAAATTTTATCGTATCACCTATTTTGAAAGGGGCATCGAAAAATCTATCAACTTGGTAATCGTCCGGTTCCGTTCGAGTCTCCGCGGCGGACGGTCTACCACAAAAAAGCAGACATAGTTTTACATAAACTACGAACTTAAGGAATGAATTAACATTATTAAAATAGATCCTTACTCTGACTTTCCATCACGGGAAATTATCTGATCTGTGCGTCGGTTGGCCACCTTACCTTCATCAGGGTTGGATATAACTTGCTCGGGTCGATGAAACTCCGACGGCGGATTCTCTTCGTTGACCATCTTGTTATATTCCCTTCCAATCCAGTCTCCTTCAAACAATTCACTTTCTTCTTTGTGTCTTTCATCATTCCTGTATGAAACATATGAAACACACATGAATATGATGTTGACAGAAGGTTTTCATCCACGCCAACCTCCGTATGTCAAATACATTCAACAATGGTGGATCTGGTCGAAGTTGAACAACATCCACGTCAACCCGAGCTTCTTTGGCCACCACAATAACTGGTTGTCGGTTAGGGTGATGGTTTTCTTGGTCCGTTCCCAGTGGATTTGTGCGAGGGGGTTGTTGGTCCCCGGATCTATCACGGTTTCCCCGCCTTATGGATATGGCTTCATCGATAATGTCGTCATCAGGGGTTCTTCTGCACAACAAAAACATGAGTTAATATAAACACATTTTACCCTCGTCGCCGGCGTACAACTGTCGACATATATTTATTTTTTAAATATTAAATTTAAATATTGTCAAAATACACGTTACCTGTTGAGGATATCAGAATTGCCAGTATTAAAGGGAGTCCGTACCCTAGAACCTTGCCCTGCCCCGTCGTCCGTTTCAACGTCTACATTTTTCCTCTTTGATCCTCCCCCTGCTGCTGCGTAGTTTATAATCACCAATACCACTGCTACCATTAAAATCCTCATTTCTGTAGGAATTAAGGTGTATGTTATAAAAATATGTAACGGTGTTTAAATTATTTTTTCAATTCGGGGTGGGGTTTTGGCTCTACTCAGCTTTTACTTCTCTCCAACCTCTCCAACAGATTTATTTTTAACTGCGTAGTAATACATTACAATGTGTTACCAGATTTCTTGTGGATTTAGGGATTTATTATTGAGATGCCATCTAGGAAAACTTTTCTGAGTCCTTTTGATTAAATTTTAAATTTTAAATTTTGATTAAATTAAAAGAGGGACAAGGTGCGTAGAAATGTTGAGACCGTTTATCATTGAATTTTTCAACTATTGTTCCGTGTGTGGGTAAGCTGAGGGAGAAAGTAAAAAATGGGCATTTCCATGCTTGCATTCACCCGCTGCAGTCCCGACTGGAGTAGAAAAAGCAAAGTAAAAGTGGGTATTCATCATTTTGCCAATGGCGCTTAGTGTTTTGGGTGGGGCCAGTTGTTGGCTACTCAAGTTTTGTATCGCAAACTCAAGGTTGAGCAAAATTCACTTACTCGCTAGATTCCTTCTGCATATTTAGCCCAGCACTGAGGTGATTTCAAAATGAATAAAAACCAAGGACATTTGAATGATGTCAGCAAAGTAGGGATGAAATCGGTAGAACGCAGAGTGAGTGACAAATTCAAAAGTCATTGGAGATCCGGTATTACAACAACAGAACAACGAGAGGGAAGTATTGCCATGAAAGTAAGTAGTCAATACAGTGATTGTCGCGAGTTTGGATACAGAAATCAAATATTGTTTTTTTAACTTCTAGATCCCCCAACACATTAATTTGTGTTGGAAGTGTGCTTTGTTACTTGTTTTGATCCTATTCATTGCTTGCAAGTCAGTTGATGCAACACAATACACACCCCCAACGGAGTTTACAGAGGACGGAAGAATTGCAAAAATTTTTGTGGAAGACTTCGCCCCAGATTTGTTAATCAAAAGATTGAGACAAGGAAGGATAGTTGTTTACGAGGTGAACCTACTTTTGGAATTGGAATACATAGGTTTAATTATGTATTTCCTTGTACAATATATGCATAATTGTACATTTTTTAAAATGTGTTTTGAATTATAATGTTCAACAAACTTTATTTTTTCCTGTAGAATATGCCGCCGGAAATTGGTCCGAGGGCAAACCAACTTCTTCAAACACATTATGATGATGTTGTATTTGAGCAAAAATTCAACCCCTCAGCCAAAAAAGTTATTGGAAAATTATTTTTAATTCGGGGTGGTGGTCAAATTCTGGAAGGGTGCATGAGAACTTGGAACACTACAGAATGCGTTGTGAGATCCATTCTATTTTCTGCCTCCCTTGTCTACCAGAAAACTGTACCTGGTTGGATTGAGAACAAGATAAAACGAAGGTTAGTATTGGAGTATATAAATATCAGGTTTTAGCTTCTAAATAACTTCTATCTGCAGGGAAATTAATAAGCTGTATGACCAAGGCATTGCACAGTATGCACAAAGAGAAGATGGGATGAAGCTGTTATTAAAAAATCCCATCAGGGATGAAGGTCTGGAGAAAGCTTTGAAATCGGCAAGGCGACCAGGTCGATGGAGTGGACTGGCAGCCAGTGTTCCCACAATAGGCTTCAATTTTGAAAGTATCATAACGGCCTCAATGGGCCTGGACAAGTGCTTTCGCACGAGAGGTACGATGTCAGAATGTTCTGTACATGAGATCAGAGATCATGCTGTTGGAATTGCTTTCGACGTTGCGGATGTGGTGGCAACTTTAGCAACAATTCCATTTTTATGGCCGGGTGTTATTGTGGATGTCGCTTTGATGGTGGGAGAAATGGCGTACAATATTTGGTCAGCACTGTACAGGTATACAACGTATCATATTAATGTATAAATAAGCAAAGTACTAAAATCTCGTTTTTACGACAGGATATCTGAATCAGGCGTTAACTTAGGAGGATGGGAGAAAGCGCAAGTGGGATTGAGCAAAATTTTACCTTTCGTCCCATTGACTGAAATTGGAAGATTAGAACTGAAATCTGCTATGATAACCTCCTCCCGGAAAAGTATTAAGAAGGCTTTAGATGATGGGCAGGAATATTTGGGTGCCGTTTTCGCTACAGGTTTCATGACTGTTTGTAATATGGATTTGACCAGGCGACAAAAAGTAATAATTCGTAGTCGTGTATTTAATTGTCAGCAAAACATTAAGACAATTATATATTATTTTACGTAGGTGGACATTTCCAAAGCACAGGGTAGGGTAGTTGCTGGATATGAGAATTGCCTCCTGGCTGTTGATGGAGGAAAAACGTCGAAATGCGACTGCTGGCTAATGCAATGTTGGTGGAAGCAAGAATGTGACTTGGACAAGAAGGACTACGAGAAAGATACTCAGCTTTGTCGCGGATGTGATTATATGATTAGGAAGAACATTAACTCCACGCTTCCAAGAAAACTAGCTATCTTCTTGGCTGGAATGTCGGACTACAGCACAATCCAATTCCCTAGGCATAGCGATAATAATCAAACAGTATACAAAATATTTACACCTCCTAAGGTGACAACGCAAGCTCACATGAAGTTTCCTGAAAAAACCATTGTTAGTATTGCTCTTCCAGACTCCAAGTTTTTCCGAGGTTCAATTAAAGTGGGGAATAATTCCTTAATAGTAGTTTCATGGCAAGAGAATATCACTACGGCCGTTGATTTCCAGTTGACACAAAAAAATAATGTTTTGACAATGACTTCTGGAGGATTTCATGACATCTTTGAACAGAACATGACTGATCATAAATTTGAGGTCCTTGTAGTAGGTGACCAGAATCGAAGGGAGTCGATTACATGCTCTAGACTTTCACAGCATTTTCGAGACAAAATTAGGGTGACCACCAGAGGAAATTTAGATGCAAGTGACCCAGATTATGTTTCCGACTGCCCTTACGTTGATGTTTCTGGACACCTTACTTTTTATGGTCATGAGAATCACACATTTACTCTGAACCTGGCACCCCCATATAATTCAACTGAGGCCAATTCTATCCAAATCAGGTTAGATGATGGAAACGCTGAACTGTACATTACTCACGTAGACTTGTTTCATAACCTGGGAAATGTTAGCTTTTACCTCACTCGTGAAGCACGCGCAGTAAAGTTTAGTTTAAAACCATCCCTGGATATCGAAATCATTGTCAACTATCGTATGAGAATGTCCCAGGCAATTAAGATAATAGATCAGAAATCAGTCATTGCAATGGACTGGTTTGACAATTCTCCAGTGAGGTTTACAAGAGCAATCCCCTTGAATGAAAGTTGTCCCACTTTTCTCTTTTCTCTGAACAGTAGTGTTCTAGTAAATATCAGTGAGAATTGGTCACACAATTTGATTACAACTTCCGTGGAATTTTCCAATTGTACAGTAATTGTTGGAAATCATAACGAAGACATTATAACCCCCCTCGGAGGGACGGTGGTCGTTTACGGTCGGGGAGGTCATGACACGGTTGTTATGAAGCCATTCAGCAACTCGAACGTCACGATTAAGAATGATGAAGGTATGGGGATCCATAAACTGATTTTATACTCTTCCGAAAATTTCACATTTTCGAAAAAAGAGTTCAACTTATTCTTAAACAACTTTGATCTTGAACTCTTTGTCGACATAGAAGATTACTTTAACTCATTGGCTAAAAATAAGTGGATAGTTGTTGATGGGAAAACTCTGACCCCACTGAAAATTGTGAATGATGGGCGAAACTACCAAGCAGTTCCTTATTTCTATTTTGATGCTCTTAGTGAAAACAGTTTCATCTTTAGTTCTGAAGCGCGTGTAATTTGGTCAAATTGTTACATGGATGCCGATGAAAGTGAAATTATTTATGGGAATGTTTCAGGCTCACTTACCATCACCACTCACCCAACGGCAAGAAATAGGGTGGAGGTTGTGTTTGAGGATTTTTTCACCAACTTCGTATGGAGTGATGTTTTGATCGTTTTTGAAAGATCCAAAACTTATAAATATTTAACTCCACGGATGGAAATTACCGAACTGCGACTGTAAAGTATAATTACCCTATCTATTGTAAGTTCTCATATTTATCACGGATCCTGTGTGGAACGGTAATAAATAAAATTGCTATATGCAACGAAACTGGAGACTGGTTTTAACTGTGTTTTAATTTTTTTATCCTGTGGAAAGTATTTATAAAATATTTATATCTTATATTTATATTTATATCTTTGTTTAATCGAACTAACTTAGTTTGTACCAAATTACGGTTATACATAATATTAAAATAAATTTGTTGTTTATATTAATATTTTTTTTAACTTTTCAGTGTGGAAAGTTTATGGTATTTATATCAAATCACTGGAGATGCCAAATATCAAGATTGGGGATGGGAAATTTTCCAGTCATTCCTTAAACATACACGGGTCCAGCATGGGTTTACTTCAATCAGCTCAGTTCTCCATCCAGATAATACTCGTCCCAGAGATATGATGGAAAGTTTCTTTTTAGGAGAAACTTTGAAATATTTTTACCTATTGTTTAGTGATAAACCTATATTTGATTTGAAATCTTGGGTTTTTAATACCGAAGCCCATCCTTTTCCAAGTCGAGATCACTAATTACGTAATACTCACCGAATATGGATAAAATGATTTCTTTTTTTTGATGGTATATGGTTGCCGATTGACATCTAGTCCACCCAGTAGTCCTCTGTCCACTACTTTTTACTACGAACACGAGTTCGTGAGATATATTAACTCTGTAAGTGTGTCCGTTCTGTCTACAACTAGCTAAATGTGTCACATAAACTGATTCCCCTACCATTCCAAGACATGTTTCGTGACCCATTTCATAACCTGCTCAGCTTATCATTTATGACTTATGTATTTTTCTAAGCTATTTTTGTGTGAAAAAAACAGCAATCATGCAATTCATTAAACTAGTCGCTAATAAAATGTACCACATCAAATCTCCGTCAATGTCGCTGGAAGATGCAATACAAAATACTAGGCTTACAGCCTTTAATGCACAAATGTTCAAGTCAATAATGTCAACGAATCCGTTTCTTAATGCAAATAATTCTCAATTGTACAATTGCGAATTGTTTCTTTAATAATCCATTAAGATGATCTATGCAAAATAAATAATATTATGTTATCAAGATAATTTTACCCTCTATACGTAAGCAACACACACTTCCAATTTGTAAGCATTCCACTACTTGACCCACCAGTGACTAACCCTCATTCAACAATGACTTCATAAATTATTCAGGCAACCAGTTAGTCATGCGACTTTCTCTAATAACTCTCACCCTAACCTAACCAACAATACACCAACAATTTCTTGCGACTGGCACATTCTGGTACGTCTCAATTGTGCATGCAACCTGCAAATATTGCATATCAAATAATGCCATTTCCATTATCATTATCACCACCAGTGTCTCACTGCAGTTAAATATTTGTGCAGAGGAGGAAAGTATTTTAATACCATGCAAAACATTGCGGACAATAACCATGATATTGAGGCTTATTCATTCTTGTAACAAGTACAGTCATATATCGTCATCACCACTCCACTCCTATGGAATAGACTGTCAAGTGCATAATAAGCTTAATATTGTGTAAATCCGCCTTTATACTCATTTTTCTTCAAGTTGGTCCTAAAACTCCAACCCACGGATTCATTCCTAATCGGAGTAAGTTTTAATCGAGGAGGATTTACTTTAGTAAACTTTATCTTATCTTAATTGATACCGTGTTACTGGGTTGGTGAGTGGAGAAGGCTTTAACTTGTAGTTGAGGAACTAAATTTATTATAAAATAGTAAAGTTCTGAATTTTGTGGTTGGATAAAGCGTATAAAGTTATTAAAAATAATAAAATTGGGCAATACTTTGATTTGTCAGAAATTGTAAGAATTGTCTGCCACATAATTAGTTGCGGTTGAGTAAGAAATATATTAATAACTAAGATCTTCAGGCTGAAGTACAATTAGCGTGAGTACATTATTGAAAAAAAAGACATTTTTGCAGTCGTTTTGAAATTGATAAGCCAAAATTGAAACTTGATTATTGAAAAGCGAGTATTGATTATTTGACAAATGATACTCTTAGAATTCCGCAATTTTTCTAACAAACCATTTAATTCCAGATTTTAGATTTTAGTGCAACTAACTAAAATTAAGAAAATTTCTTAATTTTAAGTCCAGTACTGTAAAAAAGCAAAAACTCAATTTAGTCAGGCGTTATAGATATGTTCTTATTGGCAAAGAAGTTTATTTTGAAGATGGGTCGGAGAAAGCTGTCATGTTTACTTTCCTCGGGATTTCCCCACACTTATGTACATACATTGTACTCGCCGGCTTTCTCCTTTATCATTCTTTGCTTTGCGGCTATTTTTATTTCCAGAATGAAAATAGATGTCAAAAATATACCATTGAATTCCTAAATCAAGGCCATCTAATCATAACCTAAGATAAACTTATACCAAGAGTAATATAGGTTTAGAGAAATGTGTGAATGAAATTGAATCTGCAATCTTACTCTATTATTGACACTATTCCGCTAATTTGGACAAATTACTAAATACACCTTTTCTACCCTTAGGTCTGTTCCTGGCTTCATTTATAGCAACCAATAAATCAACAATCAAACCAATACAGTGGGCGTTTATGTAATCAATCGGAATCTAGATTACCTTTCTCTAACTCACACTAATTTGCCGGGTGTGATACGATATTACATCCCAATAACTACCACTGATAACCGAAAACTGCAACACCCTGTATTATACTCTGCAAAATATCTTCCCGAATATTAAATTCCTGGCCCTGAAGCAATGTCACATCGTGAAAGAAGATAAATATCGTTACAAAGACTAACAATAACAGATATCATCCCTCCATTGTGAGACCCTGAAAGCAAAGCCAAGTCAACTCCAACCATTATCGTCCCTGAGAGAAAAGAAGATTTGTCTGTGGTGCAGTTCTGTCACAAAAAAAAGAGAAAGTACTTAAAGCCAACTTTAGCTTTTTTTCTACGCTTACTTTCTTCCTCAACCAACATTCCCTAGATGGGAACTACTTCCAAATATCAACTCTACTTTTCAACAAATGAAATAGAAAAACTGTGGTCCTAGCGTCGTAACTATCTGAAGAAGAGTCAACACAGTGTACACTGTCCGTGTACAAGGAGTCATTACATTTTATTCCAAGTCCAAGTTGAAGTGAAAAGAAAACAGCGTTTGGAAACGTCGGGCCACTTTCTCCACATTTTGCACAAACTGTTTGTGTCCGTGTTAGTTAGTTCGAGTCAACTGGACCGTTTCATTCCTGGATAAGTGTCTCCCGAGCTGAGCACAGTTTTCCCTTAAGTCCACAACCACGTAGTCAGTCAGTGATATTATTAATACAGAGAAAGAGAGAAATTCATTCGAGTCTCGAGTCCCCTGTAACAAGGAAGCAGAGCAAGTGCAGAATAATCTGGTTGGTGGGTGGTTTTTGGCATATATAGAGAAATATATAGTCCAACCAAAGTATTCGCGAGTACGTACAGCCCAATTCTGCAGTAAGCTCCTTAGCTAGATACCTACTCTACTCCGGATATATTCTGTAGTAGTGAAAGAAAGGCGAGGTCCTTTCCCTACCAACACGGTGTGGGCTAGCTTTCTCCTGGCAATTGGACTTGTTTTAGTCAAAAGGAAGGTTTTTGTGTCGTGGGTGAAAGCAAGAATAAGTACCACGCTAACCAACGTTTTCCACTGGAGTCAGCCACTTGCTGTGCTGGATCTTCTGGAAATAATAACTTTAAATAAATTACATTTTCAAGGTTTAGAAATATTATCAACAATTAAAGGAACGTAGTATTGAGCGAAGTAGAGCCTGCCTTACAAAAACGGAATCTGCGAGTATAGAAAGTTGTGCAAGGGTGGACAATACGGGATTGGTATCAATTACAAAAACTGGTGTAACAGTGAAATTTAACCTGTCCTGCTTAATACGGCCTCTACAAAGTTATTTATTTGTCATTCAATTCCGAAATTGGTGGTGTTTTGATACTACATGCCAATCAATATTATTCAAGAGGCAAAATAGATCCTTCCAATTAATCAATCAACCAACCAAGTGTCTTGACTGAAGAGAAAGTCTATTCGAATAATAATTTCAAACTAGTTCATCCCAACCAAGTCATCCATTCCTTTCTACTAATAGTGTCGTGGAGAAAGTCCCTTAACCATAATTTTTAAAATTTCAACAAAATAATATTTCCACAATGGCGTTCTCCGGACTCAGAAAGCAGATCAACAAAGCCAATCAGGTAAGCCATGCCCTTGTTTTATGTTAATGTTGATTTATAATCTTGAATCGTATTTAATTTAATCACTCATTCTACTCGAGCTCGTGCATCGTTCAAGGTTATTGCAATGTATTCGGCCACTGCACTTTCTCCACGTTTTCGTTCTGTTTAGGCTATATTGCGACACGTAATTTTTGCTAAAGCTAGTGTTCCATGTTCTCATGTATTTACATTCAAACCCAAAGACTTAAACTTGGCATTTTAATATTTTTTGTAATATAGTAATTTCTTATCGACAACAGGGAATCTATTGATTTTAGATCTTTTATTACATACACATAATCGTCATACATTTATCAGAGAAAATTGGTTTATTTATCTCTTTCGGCCCAGCGGAATTGCACGTATCTTTCCCACATCTTCATTTTATTCGTTTATTAACAGACTTTTAAAACAAATAAAATTAATTCTTAACTAGTTAGAGCTTATCTCATTTCCGACATTAACTCTACCGCAGACCAAACTTTTTCATTCGCAAGAAAATAAATAAAACAAAATGAACAGAGGACGGAAGAATATTAAGTTGAATCTAATCCAGCCAGGCGTCTGGTTGGCGGCGCTAGACACGACACGACAAGAGAAAGGAATTTGCCATGATGCAAGAGCAAGAGAACACCAAGAGAAAGAGAAAGATGTCAATTTATTGACCTGCAAAAAATCCTGTTATTTGGTTACCCTCTGCTTTCTCCTTGCATTTTTGGCCTTGTGTAGGTGCCGATATGCAGAAATAACTTTGTCAAACAAGAAAAGCAAGACGTCAATTTGTTGGAAGGGAAAGGATTATGTAATTCAATTTGGTACTACTTTCTCCCTGAAGCATTCCAGAAACTGTTTGGCATAAGTTAGTTGTGTGAGTGGGTGGCGTTGGTGTGGGTGGATAGAAAGAGTCTCTTCAAAGAGATTATTAATTCTGTGCACAGTACTATGACGAGTTCAGCCGATTACGGGAATTGCTGTTTTAATGATCTTGTTTTCTTATTACTACTGGTTTTCTCCTGATCAAATAAATGAGTGCTGAAACAGTATTAGGCTTTCACAAATGATCCAAGTTGTATTTATGCATACAACTTGTATGATACAAGTCGGTATCACTGATATATTTTCCTGACTTCTTATTTTTTGTGTATGAATGAACGAAATTTATTGCTTTATTTGATTGCTGGAATTTCGAAATATTCATGATCGACAAACATACCATTATAAATATAATTTTGGTGCAGTAAAAAATAGACGTTAGAATTAATGATTCAAAATTTTCATTAAAAAATTAAGCTACTTCATGCACATTAGTTCCAAACAATGTAACAATGTAATAATGTCTTATTAGTTTCCTACTTTTCTTTACACGAACTTTTTGATGAAAGAAAGCCAACAAACAGGTGGTTGGTTTCAAAATATTGCAGTGTAAAGTAGTCCCTTAGCTCATTATTTATTCTTCATTGCAACATGCTCATTTCAGTTCCGATAAAACTCAAAAAAGCCTTTTTGTATTGAGTAAGGAATCCACTCACATTAACCACGGTTAACTTATTTGGGTGAAGGAAAACAATGACACACGTTGGAAAACTTTCTATCACTTTTCATTTATGCGTAGGCAAATATAATGGATGAGCCCACGTTAAACTTTTTAGTTATCGGATAACTCTTCACATTATACCTTTAAACAAAATTGGAAACGAGTAATTAAATTAAATTTTGAGTGCAGCCAACCAAAAGCAAACTGACTATGTCTCAGTCAATTACCACACACTTTGTCATTACACACATACATCAATTACAAAGGTACAGCCTTGTCATGTTTCCTTTAACTTAGTTAAGTAGTCACGGACGGGTGACATTTGGATAAAAATTTGGCAAACTTCAAACCTAAAAGTTGCACAAACCAGGCTCGGATTGAAACGTGTCTAGAATAATGATGATAGTGGAATGTATTTTTATCACGGCTTACTTCTTTCCGTATGCATGTGGTTGACAATCTGCGGTGAAAGCAGAATTCCGAACCACTTCGTTTTCATGTTTTTGTCTCCCTCAGGAAATGCATTTTACTTTACACAGCAACATTTTGTCACTCAAGTGGATAAATGGGAAAGTATCGATACTTTTTATGCCGGTGCTTTTATGAGTGAAAGCATAAAATGGGACAATTTATGATTCTCTTCAAGCCTAGAGATTGAGTCAAACTTAAAAACTTAGTTGATGAAACTACGTGGGTAGGGAATTCGAATTTTTTGTAGTCCTCCACTTTTTTTAATATCATTACGTTGCATCCTTTCCAATTCCAACTTTCTCTGTCGGCGTCTTAAGCCAGACCTGGCTTTGACTTGACCCAGATTCATATTGGAGTGTCCTGTGCGGTGAAACACATTTTTCTTAACGTTGTTGTAAGCAGAATCTTTCGCAGATGTTGTAGCACTGCCTTTAGTAAAAACCTATTACTTTAGCTGGTAGAACATGTCTTGTTAGTACGTGGAAAGTGGGGATGGATCGATAATCTCCTCCCGAATCGCTATATAACTTCCGATGCACGGCATGCATTGCTTATGCTGTTATCGGGGAGGGATAGGCTTCGAACGGGATTTCCTTGAGACGGGGAAAGTTGGTTGGGTTGAGGTTTGATTTTGTTTGGTGGGTAAGGTTTGACTCGTGCTAGCCAAATAACAGGAGGAAGAAAACAACGAAGAAAGTTGATGCCTTGTAAATACGGAGGTTGTTGGTGGTGGTAGTAAGTTTCAGCTTTCTTCGTCCTATTTTGGCAATGAATTTAATGGATTACGAGTCTTGCTTTTGTCTAAGATTTGAAACGCAATAATGTTCAATCTAAAAATTCTGCCAAAAATTCGTCAAGTATGAAGGGATTTCACGTTATATTTCAAAATACAAAGTTGTTGATAGCAGGCACGCATTCATACAGGGAAAAGAAAATTGAGGCGTTAGTTATATAACGCGACTACAATGACGTTGACAATTTTTGTGGTCACCGACTTTCTCATTTAAACTTTTTCAATATAATTGAGCTGTCTCTTTTCCTTCCGGTTGAGGTGGACTAGGATGCCTTTTTGCGGTTCGTTATTGTTGAGATTTGGGAAAGATGGTTTTATTATGATGACGACCATATTGGCATATGTATCAAGAAACGCCTGGCTTATTAAACGAAACGTATTGTCCACTGGGAACTGTCTTATCCAACTAGTAAGCCATTCCTCCGAGAATGCGTGTTAATTGGATATATCTGGCGAAAGCGGGTTTCTGCCTGGATTATAGCAATAATAACAAGATCCTAATCCACTAAGGAACTTTATTATTAGGATAAATTGTCCACTGCATGCAATCCAGGTCCACCGGTTTTATTGAACATCAACTCGTAAATGGATAATGAACCAAATTGATTTGATCCTTTTGGTAAACTCCGGGGCTATCAATTCACCCGACAATATGTTTATACGAGTGGGTGGATTGGTTTCATATTTTGTCGTGTGTTCATCCCTGTTTCCGGACATGTATTTGCCAGAAAACAATGGGTTTCTTGATTAATCCTTGGCTTAATTACTGATTTAATTAAAGACGCAAGCAATGGTCACGAGCACAATATGAGTCCTTCTATTAACGCTGTTTTTAAGTTCATATATATTTCTAAGTTTTGAAACAATAAATTGACCATGCAATTATTTGTTTTGCAGTACATGACCGAGAAAATTGGCGGAGTTGAAGGAACAAAGCTTGACGATGACTTCATGGAAATGGAAAAGGTAACGTAAATCTTTTTTCCTAGTATTTTTTATATATTCTACCCCATAACAAGTAAGTCATTTGCATGTATGGCATCCTAATTTCAGAAAACCGACGTAACATACGAGCTGGTAGAAGAACTCCAGCTCAAAACACGCGAATATTTGCAACCAAATCCAACCGCAAGAGCAAAAATGGCAGCTGTAAAAGGAATATCAAAACTAAGCGGACAAGCCAAAGCTTCAACGTATCCCCAACCTGAGGGTAAGAGTCTCATATTACCCATTTTATATATGTATTCCCCGCAAGCTAGGAACAGTCGTAGTTTTGTTCTTGTGCAAGAATTGCGTAGTTTAGCATTGTGGAGCAAAATTAAATATTATTCAATTAATTTCCTAATATGGAACCTAATAAAAGAAAGGCACTAACTGACATTGGAAACATTAAAAAGAAACCAGGTCCACTATCAAAAACTGATCCGAAAGTTTATAATAATCGTTTAAATCAAATAATAGATAAAGTATTTGAAGTGGATGAACACATGCTCAAATATAAAGCGAAATACAGAATGCAAGTGTACTATGACATAACAGATATTGACAATCCTTCATTAAGGGTCTGCACATTGAGCGGTAGTACTGATACCGGTAAAAAAGTTTGTGACACTTATGAGTTGGTGAAGGGTACTGTGAATGAGTATACTTACAAATCCGGTAAAGGTGTAAAACTGGACAAAGACTATAGATTTGTATACGAAATCTGGTTTAGTGAAATTAGTGACTCTGAAAACAGTGCAGCGGTCAATGCTGCTGAAGGCTATTCATATTTCTTGTCAAGGCTTATTAAATCCCAATACAAAAAGAACGATGTCGACAAAAGTGATAAGTGTTTACCACTATTTCCAAACTCTAAAAACACGGAAGTGCAAGAACACGCAAAACAATGGGGTAGCAAGGAAATTGTCAAGAGTGCGGTTAAAACTGTGATTAACAAGGACTGTTTCGAAATCCAAATTGATGGGAATTTGCATTCTATGTTTGATAAACTCGACATAACCTACTACAAGTTTTACTCAGTTCAGTGCACACGAGACTCCCTTAAAA
>JAAXNX010001628.1:0-16910 GCA_036491905.1 Folsomia manolachei | reverse complement strand
ATACTTGGTTCGTCTTTTATGACACAAATAGTTGGGTTCAGGAGGAAAGTCTAACAACTCTGGGTGTGGGATACGACTTGTTGTGTCCTAATAAGAATAAGTGACTGATTTATTTAAACTGAAGTATTTAAACACAATAGAATCATGTTTATTCAATCATTTTGTCGATAACTTACGTCGCGATAATCTGGATTTTGGGATTCAGTTTGTTCTGGGTGGTAACAATCTTCTTGGCCGGGGTGATCATGATAATTGGATAGGGATCCCTGTTGACCTTGTGCATAATTCATATTCCGCTCAAATTTAGGCCCATTCCGTTCGAATTGAGTCTGATAGTCGCCTTGTTCCATATCAACAGCATCCCCATAGTTCCATTCGTAGTTGTACAAATTGGAAGCATTCGTTTGAGGTCCGTACTGTGTGTCAAACATTTCTTGTATGGCTGCCATTACTTCCGGAGCAATTTCCGGTTGAACACAAACATTAACTCCGGAGCGAGCTACGGGTTTTCGAGTCCTTGCAAGAAACCTTTGAAAACGTCGAGTGGCCGAAGGCTTAGAAGGACCAACAGTGTAACCCTGTCTTGCATCAACAGATGATGGAGGTATTGTCCCAGAATAATAGGAATATTCTGAAGTATAAACTGATTTCTGTTTTGAGCCAATCTGCCATCGAGGTCTAGTGGATGGTGGTGTTTCACGGAAGCATTTTGAGGCATTACTGCTATAATTTGAATTTGAAACTTCTGAATTTTTAGGCTTCCGAGGTTTTGACGAGGAGGGCGAGTTGAAGGAGTCATTACTATATTCCAGAATCCAAGGATGCTGTTCCGTCTCTGCATCATAATCAACAGGCTCACTTATTGATGCGATGAACGACCTTAGTCCTGTTTCATCAAAATCAACCGCGTTAAAGTTTTCATAATCATAGTCGAGAAAATCAAAATTTTCTGAGGAAGGTGGCACGATTTCATGGTCCTTGAAATCCTCGTAAACTGTTTGGTCAATATGAGGCGATGATGACTTCTTATTGAGGGTTTCATTTGGTGTGACATTTGCGTTCAGGTAGTCTCTAATGTTTGTTAAAGTCTTGCATATTTCTCCACGACTCAGTTTGTGTATGGTTGCAGTTGAAGGGTTGCTGGATGTGTCAATTACTTTTACAGTTATGGGTTGATTATCTCCAGAACCTCGTGGATCATGGTTATTGTTTGAAAATGGCCGTCTCATTTCCTATAGACAAAAAGTACAAAATGGACCTGGGATACAAAATGACAAAGGTTTTTATCACATGTAAACGGTAATTGCAAAGGCGTATATTTAAGAAATTTATTCAAGACTTTGGTTTAGTAATGGGCGTGAGGTATTTTTTAATGGTCATTTTAGTAACAGTTTCCGGGAAGAGCTGCATGGTTACCAGTACCATAAAATAATGAGGATTGAATTATGATTTATTGGCATTTTACGAGGCATACAAAAATACTATACACTTTTAAACATTATAAAATTCATAATGTCTCAAAATTTATAAAACTGGACTTACAAAAGATTTTTGATTTACGGGGTTGACTTGCGTTTATGGTTTTTTGTTCCGAAATTTACAGTTTTACAGTACGAATTAAAATATGAGTGTACTTCGTATATACGCACATTTCGATTTGAGGTCAACGTCCATTCCCATAAAAAGAAGCAAGGCTGTAATTTTTACACATTTCCACGTATTCCGATACGTAACATTCCTTGGTTTATTTTCCATCTAATGTTCTTCCTTAACCGATTATTAGTAAAATTTAATATTACGACATAAATGAAACTTTTCCTCGAATATGGAATCAATTACAGAAAATACTGGGTCGTGATAAAATAACATATCAAATCCCTCTGTAATTTACTCACTTTCGGCAACATTAACAAATTATCCAACCGCCTCGCCTTGCTGTATGATATGATTAAAACTGTATCATCCGGTAACACTCAATGAAGCCATAAATTTTTTGTTTACAACTTTGGTTTGCCATTTTTATTAAGAATTTGGCTGTAATGTCTCCCTAATGATGGCCCACGTAATTTTTTGGACACCGGGAACCCATGCGTATATTTTTCTTGTATGCAACTTGAGACGGTAAAACGCCAAACTTGTTAAAAGTCTTTAGTGTAACAGAGCCAGTGACATAATTACAAGCTTACATAATGTCTTCGGAATTCGCTTACATTTGTTATATAATCTACTCACTCGGTAAGACATAAATACATCGCTAAATTTACATCCTACTAACAAAACGTCATAGTAAGTTTTTAAATTAGAGCTAGCACTTTTTGGTTGTTAAAAACATAACAAAATTCATTCGAATTTACGGGATAACATGTAACATTACTTTCTAACATATATGTAAAAATTATGGTAAGATGACAAAAAAGTGGCACAGTGCACGTAAGAAATATTGAGTTAAAAAACCGTGATGACGAAAAAAGCTTCAATTTAAAAATAAGCATTCATATCAATTACATTTTGAAGAACAGATTCTTTCAATTCATTCACTTCAACAAAAATCATTTCCGAAGTAATCTTGATCCAACTGGTGATCTAACTACAAACACTGCAGTGGGTCTGCCGTTAAAGGAATATTTCCCTCCAGAAATAAGTGCAGCTCCTTTATTTTCAGAAGAATTGTCTTTAATTCCAGGTCTTCTTTTCTTTTTCGGCGATTCAATCTGATGTGGACGACCATTTGACACGAATTTCAGAGGAAGCGAAAAAATACCGCTTTGATTCTGTTCCATGGATGAATCTTGACCGGTTGGGAGGAAGGATCCAAATCCCGACGGCATCATTGCTGCAAATGCATAAAAATATAATTTATCAAGACTGATAAGTTGTTGCAGGGATAAAGTAAGAGTCTATAAACATACTCCGAACTAGCTGGTTGTGCATGCTTATTAAACCCAAACCTTAACACTACAATTTATGTTCCATGAGTGACCATCCTGATACATCTTTCGAGCGAGTAACATGGAGTTAAAAACTAAGCCAATCATCACTTTGCCTAAAATCCCTTAAGAGGATTAAGAGCATAACGATCTTCATTCAAGAGTCTTTTTCAACCGTAATTTATGACCATGTAGGGTAATCCCAACCTTAGCGGACGAAGATGAATATAAAAAAACTAAACAATCCATATGTTGCACTACTAACTACCACTCATTGTGTTTACTTTTAATAAGAAGATAACCGTTAGCTGGCTTCCTAACCAATTTTGGAGATTAAGCCCATCCGACGTACAAATCCCAATACGATCGTGGATTCGTTGAACGAAAATCTATGCGTTGCTGGTACATTTTCACAGTCATGACATTCACGGCGAGATTTAGTGACGAATCACACAGCAACCTCTGAGCATATCCGACCTTGATAGTGTTTACATATGCATTTGATTTATCATGGTCTCATTAACTTTTGAAATGAAATTTCATGTGATTGAATTCATACTTATAATNGGAATGTAGCTTTACAAATAAAAAACTTTATAATACATACATATCCGCTCTCTGCTTATAATATATGCTCAAAGTTCCACAAGAAAATCGCTTATGATTTTTCTAGAGAATCGTATCTGACAGACCAAAACCAAATCAGGTCCAAATCAAGTCACGACGATTAAAACTTCTGTTGAGACTGAAGTCACTAATTAGTGGCTGCTTGATTGGATCCAATCTCTTTCTCATATACGATCCGGTTTGGTTCTTTTCAAACAAATTGTTGGCTGGTATGTTACCTTGAACAACCTTGCAATGCACCTCAACTTCAACACAGTCGGGTTTGTTTTCCGTCAACATTAAAAACAAACATATCATTACAGCTCATTGCACTCGAAATTTTTTTTTAACTTTTGTAATTCGTAGATTTGAATGAAAGTAGCAAATGCGGATGTACAAATAATTATTTATTTTCTGATATGTTTGACATGAAATATTTACGCATGTTGTATTGTTGATACTTGGATTGCAGTGCCAAAATATGTCCTAAGGATAAGATGAGGCAATTTGCATGTAGTTGTAGATGTAATGTTGCTCTTTACAAGTGTGGTGTGATGTCATAGGGTTGAAGAGGAATTGAAACCAAAGGTAGTTCATCACTCTATAATTTTCAGACTAATTCGTGGACCGGTCCGGAGTTCTCTTTGTCTGAAGTAATTTGTGGTTGTTTGCTTAGAAGTTTTTACGTGTATAGTGAGAAGATTGCGACTGCAGTTCGACTTTTATGAACATGCATATTGACAAAACTAAACTTAAGATTACACTGCAAAATGACCCGTGCATTACAATACCTCAAGATGGATTTTTACAAGAAATTTTTGAGTATTTCGGTTATTGGCAGTTCCACGTAATACATTTGTACGTTGTAGGAAATAGTCAAATTAGCGCATTAATATTAAATTGTTTTGACAGCAAGACCTTGGGGTTTTGTAGATATGTAATTTTAACAAGTATTCAAATCCTGATGTGAAACTTGTTTAATTATTTGTCAATATTTGCTACATAGAAGGATCCATTCTTTGTTTCACTGCCAAGGTCACTTTTGAATGCGTATTTAATTGAATTTGAATACTTAATGAATTGTAAATGTGCCAGCAAACGGGAAATAATTGATCATTCGACTCAAACCCATGCGAAATTATAATTTTAAATTAATGAACACAAATGCTAAAACTCAGATAATCCTTAAAATTGCTGTCGCATTTGCCATTTGGTAAATATTTGAAATGGTCCAACATCTGATACAATTATAAGATTGCCGCAGTCATTACTAAAATCCTCAACCAGCACATACATCTGTAACCCTAATTACAATTGAACATGGCCGTAATATGCGTCTAAATCTATGAATGCAGATTTAACATGTCGCATTATGTCAGTAGGATGAGGCAACTGAACAAAATTTGACTTGGTTGTCCGGCATTAACATCGGAGGGGGTGACAATGACAACTAGCTCCCAAAATGAAGTTACATCTCAACAAGCCTATTTCTTATGACAGCATGATTTTTTATAGATCGACAAGGTTCTTGTGGCAGGTTGGCTACTAAATTGCTTTGCATCTCATTACATGACAATGTAACAAATCCGTGCTACAAAATTACAATTTGAAAAGAAGATATTGGCAAAAAGGCTTTCTTTCTTCCTGTGTCGAATTAAGATGCATGCATGGCCTCGTCAATTTAATCATCAGAAATTCTCATTGCCGACAAATCGGCTCTGAAATTCGACTCCTGCTCTTCGCATTCCTCAGTAAAAACATTTCATCTCATCAACAATGCACAAAGCCACATCATTTCTTTGCCCGGTTTTTTAGAGTTCAATTAGGATAAGATACATGTGCGTATATGTATATTATGGCTTATCTTGGATGAACCAGGCATGTTCCTCTTTTGAACTCAAACTTAAAATGAAAAGCTAAACAAAAGGAATTTTTCCTCAGAATGCCAAACTGAAAGGGAGCCTTACAAACAATGAGACGTCGTCCTGATACAACGGAAAATCAATCTACCCGGTCGCTATACAATATTCAGGATTCGATCCTTCCATCATTTTGTCTTGTAACAAAATCGATGAATTGAAACAAAAACGGTGTTTGAGGTCCGAACACCGTTTTTGTGCATGATGTAGGAATGTATATAAATACACTTTGCCACTAACAATGGTTTGCAAAATGCTGATCACCTTACATGACAGAAATCTGAGTAATTATTTTGTTAGCTAATATCACTCTGTTCGTTAATATAATACTGACGGCATTTTTTGAATTTTGTTTTTCTTGAAGGAAGCTCACTAACTTACGCATAGGTTCGAATCACAAAACTTGCATTGTAAATGTAGAAAAAAGCATAAAATAGGATGTGTTTTTCGAACCTTGTCCATGGGAATTGTAAGGATGAGGCGATAACGTAGCCCACTCCAGGCATAAACACGTAAGGGACGGGCGGCAGTTTTATGTAAAATATTGGAGAATTTTCGGCATCAATCCGATGTGACTTGGTTGGCCAACTTGGGCTCCCAAAAGGTGACATTGACATTGAGTTCCCACCGTAACTGCCCCCACCATAATTCTCTGCTCCGTAATTTCCTCCATAACTTTCCTGTTGGCGCATATTATTCCTATAATTATTGTTGTAGTTGTAATCCATGAAGGGATCTATTTCATTGTCATTCGCAAGGGCGGCATGCCTTGCCAAATTTAATAGCTCGACTGGAGGAAAATTTCGTAGAAATCGACTATTTTGTCTTGTTCGCGTATGTTTCTTGGACACGGTGTTTGGGGCGAGCAACTTGATTTTAATGGGTTCGCTCGGAACCAGATCTTCTGAGATTGATGATGATGATGACGAATCTTTATTAACGGGAGATGCAATTGCAGCCCCTTGGCACAGGAAGAATGATGAGGAAAGAAGAAACATTAGCATCAAAAGGGAAACTGAATGCCCAAAGGTCGTCCGGTGCATCTGAGAACAAATAAGAAAAAAGATTAAACTTTTTATGTCAAAAAATGTACACACACAAGCCCACCGGACAGTTTCTCATTAGTATTCTCAGTCATATCCGCATTGCACTTTCATAAACGTGTATGTTTTTGTGTCTTTACACACGCAATTATTAGTTCAAACCAGATCTTATATAATTGCCAGGTGCGTCTGTATCTGTACAAATTGGGAAAAGGTTGATTGTAAAACTAGCTCGGGCTGCGTGAAACTGTAACTGGAAGTCTTTTTACACGATTTCATCAAGTTTTAACAACATTTTAAAAAACACTAATTACCAACAACCAACCAGAAAAACTTTCAGTTTTGAATTTTAATTGACCTTTGTCAGCAATCAATCAATTCATCAAAACAAAGTTTGAATTACATTCTTGACATTCGAGAATCAGAATAGGAAAATTCCCGTTCATTTCCTAAAGAAAATCGTTGCTCAATTTGATTTTATCCACACGCGATACAACATTTTAATAATACTAACATTTCTCACAAAAACGAACATCCGATTTCTCATTTAATTTCGGCCAGCAACAATTTTGTGGCAGGATGCGTTGTACTACAGTTAGATTTCTATTAGGTATTTGGTTGTTGCCTAATATGGAATCATACAACAAACATTGCATTCATCATGATTCACGCATCTACAAATTGTACGGTCGGATGAGCTTACGAGCTGAATGAAGTGCTTTTTATTCGATTTTCAATAAAAAACCAGCGAATTGCACCTACATTTTCCCATAATTGGATTAGGTGTGAAAATAAGTGTTTATTATGTAAGCAAAAATATATTTTACTGGGTCATGTTTTAATTTTTTTTAATTCAAACAATACGATGCTACGAATCTGAATCGTCTTGATCAATTATCTGATGCAGTTTGTTTTATTGCTGTGAAATGTTTGTTGCAATTAAGAAAACCCCGGGTCAAAGAGTAGGATTCGGTAAATAAATTATGCAGCTTTGTCTTACTTTTGCAAAACATTAGTGAATTAAGAAAACAACAAAAAGTTGGAAAACAACCCTGCCATTATTCAGCATTAACTATTCGGCTGTCAAAATCATGCTTTACTAATTGGGCGGATTTCTAAAACCTGAGTATTTAATGGGGTTTAGGACGTTGGTGGCAAATAAAATCGAGGATAAAAATTCACAACTCGGAAAACTATTTTATAAATTACACTAATAAATGAACCTCGAATACAAAAAAGTTTTGGCAGCGTATTCTAGTATAAAGTAAGCTTTATTTGCAGAGTAGAGCCATGTTTATTGCGTTTAATCTTGACCTAGAGACCCAAAGACAATAAAAAGTGAAGAAATCACGGTTCGGGCTAACTATCACTATCCGTAATTTAAAAGCATAGGTGCAAATTCAGTAGGATACCTAATACTGACTGAGTAGCCAACAATTAAATTATAATTAACAACTTCTAGCTTGAAGTTAAGTATTTGGATGCGAATTAAGCATTTCATTTAAAGCCCAAGAAGTATTCCTGAACTACAATTTATCTAAAACCTCAAAACCGCAAAATTTGTTAAAAAAGATTTACAGCCAGCAAAAACTAGATAAGATGAAGCTTCATTTACACGGTTGAAATAATACTTGATAAGATCTACATGAAAAACCAATAGCACTCAACCTCATTTATATGAATCCAGGTGAATTACCCTCAAAGCCTTCAATAGCTTACACAATACAGGAATGTAATCATATCTTGTTACACAAACTGCATTAAGCTTGAACTCGTGTTTTTATCTGTCCAATTTTACCTAAGAAATGATACAAATACTCACTCAGTCATCTCTTGAAGGTAATTTCTTTTCTAGTCAAAATTGCTTAAAAAAGCCATGTGTGGGTTGGATTACGCTTACATCAAATAGGTCAATGCATAGGTACCAACATTTCCTAGGATGAGTTATGTGCATCAGATGAGCTTCTCAATTTGCATGCGATTGCTTTACCAAAGCTTAATAAGTATGGAAATCTCATCACATTGACGTGGCATTGAATACACGGATGACATTGACCGAAACGGAATTGGATTTTTTTCAACGCACACATCATTACAATAGAACATCAATTTTCTCCCTACATTACCATTCTTGTACATATGTAATCCTTGGGTTGGGTGACATAATTACGATAATGATAAGTAATCATGCTGTTAGTGTTATTTTTGGCGGTGCACTGCCAATAATTTCTGTACACATTTGGTATGGATTGTGTCAGCTTAGGCGTTGGAAGAAGGATTGAAGGATATCATTGTCATTATAAAAAATCAACATTGGTTCAACATCGGATATGGCTCCTGCGTCCGAATTTGTTCAAATTTTCAGTTACATCCGTCTGTTAATAAAACTACTGGGTTTTTTGTAGAACCAGATCGATAGGGCTAAATAGCTAGTGTTCTACTTTCCAGATGTAATAACTTGATAAGTTTTCAAGAGTTTTCAGTAAGATTTTTACCTATGTCATGGTCGCAGCATGTATCAAATTCAGTATTACTTATTTATTATTAGATCTCGGCATGCCTTTAATTAATAGGTACTTATTTTCACCCAAATCATTTTTTGTTTTATTCTCAATCAATTCCATTCTCCACAGAAGATGATATGACATTGCATTGCACTATTTGAAAACGCCTACTGTTATTATTTGAAATGAAAACTGATTAAAAGTGTCAATCACATGCAATTCAAAAACTAATTTCTTCATTTATATTTTAACAAGCCTTTGTTCAAACAATACAATACAACCTTATTAGCGTTGGGTGCTTCAAGCATAATGCGACACTGGCCGCAAACAAAACATTTTCTTATTTGTGTTACCGGGATGAAATGTACAAGTATTTATTGTTACTTCTGGTGGATGACTGGCAACATTTATTTTATTTATTTAGTAATAATTTTGAAGGAATTACGCTTTAAGGCATTACAATTAAAACAATAGCATTAAATTGATATCATTCTACAATTAATCTCAATTGTGCAAAGGTTATCTTTATATTAGATACTGATAGAAGAGAGACGGATATGATACCGAGTATTTATGACGCCTTGATGAAAAATTAGATTCATGTGACCATAAAAAAGAAAAAGTTCATCTAATACAAATCATTAACTGGGCAACAACTTTTTGCACATGCGGTCAACACACAAAATCTCAAGAGCTGTATTGATTATATTTGTGAATTTGCATGGAATCGGTAAAACGGGGCACAATCTAACATTAGATGCAGCAAAAGAGAGAACATTAAATAGCAGGTATAGAGGATTTGTTTTGCATTGCCAGACTGAGCATCAAGTTAAAAATCATTCAATCCGACAGTACTCACAAAAAATCAGTTTTCCATTGAAAACTTTGAAATTGTGACCTAGTTTCATTCACTACAAAAAACGTGGTTGATTTTTGGTGATGATCGAGATATCATGAATACTTTCAGAATCGCCGATGACATTGTATTTTCCACTGTTTGTTCAATTCATATAATATGGATAGTTGTTGTATTCAGCGTTGCTCTAAAAACAAGTTCTCCTTATCGAAATATCTAACCCTATTTTTATTGTGTTTTTGATAATATTGAAAACCACACAATCTTGTAATTTCAGCCGATTTATCCTATTTTATTTTATAAACCGTACCATAAACAAATAGCATGTTTGCCACTTCTACCGGTCATCATACGTTCATTCATGCATTCAATAACAACAACAGTAAATGATTGAACTTCATTCAATCCGTTTAATAAAAGGAGAAAACATGTTTAGTATGTACAAGTAACGACTTCAAGTGATACTAAAGACACGTCAACTCATAAAAAGTTCATCATATTATTCTGACTACTGTCCATCTTTCACTTGAAAAACTGAAGGTGACCCATTCTGAACCTGAACTTATTGTTAGACTACTGTTTCAAATTGGTTTGGACATAAACTGACAAGTTTTAACATAAATAGACACATCAGCTAACCACACAAATTTCGAGTTACAGTGTATATCGCGTCAGTACAGCAACATCCAATATGGTTTTACCAGAATGAAGTGACAACTTTCATTCATTTATTGATCCCCTTGAATTGTTATCATGTAAAATCTATATTATTCTTATTTAGCTACTTTGTTGATCAATAGTCTCTTTCGTCATATGTTTCCCGTAGTTTTCACGCATGTAAGCTGCAATAGTAACTCTACTTAACTTACGACTTATAGACTTGGAAGTTCACTTTAAAGTTGAAGATACTGAACTAATAAAACAATCTTGGCATACATTGACAACATGATGGAATGTTTCATTGAATGCCCACCATAGTCATTCCTTGTCTACTTCCAAGTCATTCCCGTAATTATAGGGTTGTCAATGTCGAATACATTTAATCCGAGACGAACTTGACCTAACCCTCCCGGCAAATGAACACCTAGAACCTCTTACATAAGTTGAAGCAGTAATAAAAATCGACACGAAACGTCACTTCGCAAAACCAGCCGGCCAACTTGCTATTCTCTAGATCTCACCAATCAAATGTGATTGAGTTTGTGTAGATTACAACAATTACAATTCAGTGCGTTTGAAGTTGATGGCAGTACATTGTAGCTGGTTTTTTGGGTGAAGGATGTTGTCAATGATTCAATCCGACGGTATGATATCGATTACTATCCGACAAAACTTCAATACGAGATTAAAAATTTGGAGGGGACGCCTGTCTCCTAAAAACCGGCTTATTACTCGATCTACTCACTAGGTCATCAGAAAGTTTACATATTTATTACCCTGATCAAATGCATGTATGTTGTCATTGCTGTGGGCAAATAAAATAAATTGTTGGTACATGGTTGTGATGTGCATGGGAAATCAAGTCAAAGTAATAAATGCACCCTTGACTTTCCTCACCTCTTTCCGATTGCCTTAATCAGAACACCGAAATAATGCCAACTCAATCACAATCCCTGATTCAACCGGACGGTAGTAAATTAAGATGATTACAAGCATTCTAAATACCCGACTACGAACACATACATATCTACACATCATCGGCAACAACACCTGCATCGGAATTCCTAATCACGATACGATAGGTGTGACAGGCTTCTGAGGATTGGCACCAATTACAGAAAGAACAAGCTGCTTGAATTGAGTAAATAAAATTTAAATAAAATGATTAAGCCAATTCATAGGTTTTTAAGAAAAATACCTTTCTGTATGTAGATATTGTATTGTGTTGCTTTGTCCGGTTTTTATAAAGCAAGTCAAATCAAGTTAAGTCAAGTCATGCTGTTGCAATAGTATAGTCAGTCACTAATTGACTAATGTTCATTTGGTTTCGCCGGTTTGGTTGGTTTGACGAGAATTAATGCGAATAAGTACCTTCTCCCAGGTGACTACCTATGGCTTAGGCTAAACTATGCATGACAGTTGCGCACCGTTAACTCTTCAAGAAGCTTATTTATAACTTCCTTTTGTTAAAAATAAAAGTTTGCCAACTCCGTCTTGTAGTTAGTGAAGCAGTAAAATTATATTTCTATAATAAGTTGCGCTTCATTAAATCTCCACAACTGCCGACGACTAGGAAAATATTTACAACGTTGATTTTTTAGCTAATCAGTTTTACCCTTGTCACTGTCGGTTTGCAGTCATAATATCTTCCCATCCGTTTGCCGGTAATTGGTTGTGGATGAGTATTGCACGTTCCCAGGCCCAAATGGATTCCTTGAATGGTTGGAATTGGAATCATTTGCTTTTTTTGCGAGTCACTGTAAACCAGCAGCCATAAAACCAACGAAGTGTCGGTTAGTTGGCCTTGGTATTTATAACATAATTTTGGCACTTGAGATTTACAGATATGATTAAACATTCATAGGCCTCTATCCGTTCTGCAAAAATATGACCTAGTTTCCAACACTAATTGGTAATACGATTCTAATTTAATGGTTTGATTCCGACAAAGTAAATTTTATTGAAGTTCACTCCACAACCAAATACGTTTAATACCAGCGATTGGGTTTGGACCTGTATCCGCAATCAGAGAAATTGAAGAAATGCAAAATAATAATAATCCATATTTTTATATTAATGGCCTTTTTATTGCATCCTGGTCATTTCGTTAGGTGCATAGCCAGTGACTTAAAAATATTCATATGGTTTACTACTTTACAATTTCAAGTTTTGAGAATTTTTTGAAGCTATATCGAATCACGTAACAATCAAGTCTCGTGAAGATGAAGGAATACAACTTCAGTCGAAAGGAAAATTATGGTCATTTTCACCCAAACTACCTTGAACTGCTCTTTCTTGATTGTGAACCAAGAACGACCTTCCCAAGTATTTTTCAACTAAACTAGCCAGTGCACAATTTGTTTTCGCATCATATAACAACACCGTGAAGTAAAACCCAGTTTGGGGGAAATACTTTACAAACGACTCACAAAAGTGTGCTAAGTGGTTTTGGTAATGTTGATGCACTGAATTCGATTTTGAAAGTAGAATTTGCACTGAAATTCCGTTAATTATAGATGCTCTTAAAAAGACCTGGACCGCACATTATTTTGGGGCCCGTTGATTTCTCTTCAGACCAAGTTCTTATTAAAAATAACGGTAGTAAATATCCCAGTTATACATAACCCTTGATCAGCTCAATCAATATTTTTTGAAGTATTTTCCATTGTTGAGCAAAGTCCAGTTTGACATTGAGGTTTGCTGAAAAACGTAGAGCACGATTATGAAATTGGCCGCAGTTTTACCCATGCATGAATGTTTTTCTAACAAGCCATTTAGCTTCCCGTCTTTCCTTGTCGTCTGCTCGTGTATAATTTATAAATGATTCAATCAAACCCTACACAAAATAATTTTTTCGGACCACACAGAAAATATCTGTACCTCTAGCTAGTTATTGTGTCGACCAAGGGAATATTGCTGTATTTGTGCCTTGATCAATAGGACTAAATAGGGTGAGAGGTATGACCTGTCACGTTTTAGCATCATTTTAAGTTTTTGTTCCTCTAGCACCAATCGAGATTTTAGGATTTGAAGATTTTCACTAAAATTGTGGAATTGTTAGTACGTAACAAATACCAAAAGTGGAGCATATTTATCAATTTCAATACTTAGCCCCAATACCAATGTTTCGTGACTTGGTTGGTTTTTTGTAACTGCAGAAACATTAATATTTCCAAATGAAAAGAGTATCCTTGTGTAAATCGTACTTGACATGACAAACATTGAAAATTCCTGGGTTTAAAATTTATAACAAAAGGCTGACAAATGTAAAAATTTACATTTGAGTAAATCCCTCAAACTTCAAAAAAATCCATTCTTACCATAATGAGATTATCTGGGTGTAAGGGTTAAAAAATGGTTTATCCTTTTAAATTAGTCTTAAGCATCTCATACTGAATTCCTTTCTTCCTACACATCCTTATTCGCTTCTAATAAACTATGCAACTCTAAAATCAACAGACAGACCACAAATACTACATGATTTAAAAAAGTTGTCTGAGGTTCGTGAAAAATTAGCTACAATTTATCAGTCTGTGTGTCATATTTGATTTTCGTCTCGTCTGGTCTAGCCGGGCTGGATTAGCCATTTGTTCAATTCCAAGAACATAAGACGGGCGATAGATAGTGCTTGAATCAAGACTCCTTCAGACTAGCCCACTTGAATTGTAATGAAAGGAACCCCTGAAGAAAATTAGCTGTCTCTTTATTTAAGGTATTCGCATCTTCCTACTTATTCGTGCTGTTGATGTTGACCCATCTCAGACTAGAATTGTACTGTTGAGTGTTAAGTTTTTTTGCCTTCTGGTGGCTCACAACTACGATTTTTTTACGATAATTGCTGCCACTAGTGTTCGTACTGTTCCTGTCAGTTAATCTAAGCTCAAATTAATACTCAATAGTCGAGAATAATGCGCTCATTGTACTTGTAAACAAATTAGTAAATTATTAATATGTAAATTATTGTACTTTTCTGTGACAGTATTTGAAGTACAACAATACTTCATAGGATTTTGTGAAATAAAAATTTTCGCGGAATGCGACATGCGAAACTTTTTGTTTTTTGAATTTCCAAAACAATGGATGGCTTATTTGCTTAAGATTTCTGCTGAATTTCACAAGGGTGAGAATGAGGATAGTATATTGATATACTTTTTTTAATACGTCACCTTAGTGGTAAAAAAGGCCATAAATTCCACATTTAATAGAAAGTACAGCGTGCAGAGAAACACTAGGTGATTGAGGTTGAACATTTCAGTCTTGATGTGAAAATTTTTACTCGTGCTTAAAACTAAAACGACATCGTTGCAACTTAACACAATATTCGTACGACCATTTTATTTACTTTCGTTACATTACGAACAAATCTCACATGTAGTTGAATGCCATTGGAATAAAAGTTCAACAAATACAAAATGGATTACTAAATCAAAATCTTAGATATAGAAGTGACAAAAACTTTTCAATCTTATATAACAAACTATCCGGGCCGACTTTGTTGTACTTTTTACTACAAAAAATGTTGATATTTTTATAAGACAGGACAATGAAAAGGTCGCCGTACAGTATTTGGTCAAGTGTTCAAACTGTCATACGTCGAATTTACAGATCTTGGTGTATCTTATTCTTCTGCTCATAACAATGAACATTGCATGAACAATTAAACAGTTGCAATGATAACTATTTATGATAAACGTATGAGGATATAACCTGTTAACACAAAGATGACTTTTGACTTCCCAAAACTTGAGATTTTGACGGCTACTCTTTATCTTTTAGACGAAGGTGGGTGTTACTCACTTCAAAATGTGAACTTCAAATTCAAAGCAGTCTTGAACCATTGTCTTGTTCAGAAGGACTGAGAAATGCAAATGACAAAGAGAAAAAGTGGCATAAAAAAGAGTAAAACAAATATTGGCACTGCAATGGCGTGGGTGCTTTTGTTCCAAAGTCTTTTGAAACCTGCAATTAATATCGCTCATTGCATCAAATTACCTAACCCCTGCCATAAACTAATATTTACTTTGTTCAACGATTCTGATCAGGTTTGATTGTTGTATTTCAAATGAGCCAGTGCATTGTTTCCTGGTCCTGTAAGTACTAAAACTTGCATTTATTGTTTACGTAGTTTTAACAAAATATTCAGAAATTAATTAGTGCCTTTTTTTCATGGAATGTCAAAACTTTAAAAACCTTAATTGCTTCACTCTGCATGACTAAGACCACGCAGAGAATGGCATGAATGGGAAATGAATATAATTAAATGGGCGGAAGAAAGGAAGTATATCTAACCGGGAGGATTCTTAAGTTTTAACTTGTTTTTGTTTCCATTCATAAATTAGCAACTCACACACCTGACCAGTCATAATCCATTCATGACTAATTAATTATGTTGGTTGAACCTAATTAGCTTAAAATCGGTGGGTGGTTGAAATATCAGTATATTCATAAACAGATTACGTGATGTATATTGTACAGGTAAATAGTATATTATATGCCCACTTACCTTGCAATAAGGGTGTCTCATTTTTCCCGGAATTGGAAAATAATCCAATATTCTAAACACCATGATACTGGTGTTTTTCTTGCAGAAAAGTTTATACAACTTTAATGTTTTCACAATACAACTCCCAGTCTTTTTATCACGGTAATTACTTATTTCTCATTTTAGAATTTACTTCTATTCAACCGATTTGTAATATTTCCGCTCCAGAAATTATTGTTTGTAAACACGGGCGAATGTAACACTTTGAAGGAAATCTGTGTAAAGATGGCACGTTTAACCCAAAATAATGTTGCAAAATAAAAATTTATTAATTGTTTTCTCCACCTGAATATTCTTCGTGTTATCAGTCGTGTGTCAAAAGTGAGACTACCATTTCTTTCTGAATCGCTTTGCGTGCATATACCCAAGTCAAAGTCAAGGCGAAGGCATGTCAAGTTGAGATTTTTGAAGAGGGTGAGTGAGACTGGTTTGATTTCATCCAACAAAACATAAAGAAAGGAAGAAAAGGGTTGAGATGGTAGGTAAACACTGCATCCTATTGCAACGCCGACGTGCATAGTATTGCATGTTGCTTGTTGCCTTCAGCTTTGAATTTGCTTTATTGTGTTGTGGCATTGAGTGTGCGTGTGTATCGTAACATGGTAGTAAGTTACTATTAGTAAACTCAGTTAATGTAAGGGAAGAAGTCTTAAAGAATGGGAAGAAGTGCATTACTGATGATAAAGGTATTTGATCTGAGACTCGGATAGGAGGTAATAATGGCAAGACAAGGTATGGGTGCATCACATTTTCAAGAAATTCAAGCAACCGATGAGGTGAATGAGTATTTGGGTGTTTGCTCGCATCACATCGCACCATCAAGATCCAACCGAGTTCATCCTTACCTTGATAA
>JAAXNX010001627.1:0-15331 GCA_036491905.1 Folsomia manolachei | reverse complement strand
AAGCCCAGTACTCAGGTGGGAATTCCACGAGTGAAATCGACTAAAATGAAATTTTCACAGACATTTCATTTTCCTATACGCACGTCAAAGTGAAAAGCCCGTGGAATCTGGAAAATTTTCACTCCGGTGAAATTTCAGTTTTTTCCACGGGGAAATCGGAGTGAAATGAGAATAGTTCTTTCCACGCGGAATTTGAGTGAAAGTTGGATAGTTCTAGTTTCTGCTAATTACAATTTTAAATAAGTTAATCTATTTTAAAGGACTTGCCATTGCATAAAATATTGTCATTGTTTGAAATGGCCAAAGCATGCAAGCCGAAAAAGAAAAAAGAGCAAGTCATCCCAGAATTGGCAGAGGATAAGAAGAAGGAATTGGCGGAGTTGGTCCAACAATATCCAGCCCTGTGGGACGTGACCCACGAAGGTCACAAACGGCTTGATGAGCAAACCAAGTGCTGGGACCGGATTTCGGAGATTATGGGGTTGACTGGTGAGAATCAATAGTCAATCTCACTCAATGCAACTTCATTTTTAATTATTGCACATTTAATATACTCATTATTATTTTTCAGTTACAGAATGCAAGCGAGCCTGGAAGTCACTTAAGGACGCATTGCGATACCGGAAAGGAAAAAAGAAGGGAAAGTCCGGCGATTCGGGGGATGAGAATGAGAACGAAGAAATCTTGTACCAATCGGATTCAGAGGTGCAAAAGACTCTCCAATCCTGGTCAATGTGGGAATCATTGCGGTTTTTAGAGGACAATAAACCATCCCGTCGGTAAGACCACTTTTTGAATATCTAATAATACCCTGTTAAAATTTGTAGCCATTCTATTGTTTTATTCCAGAACAAGCTCATCAATGTCCGTAGAGCTTGATGAATCCACGTCATAAAGGCTTCCTGGAAATGCACGGAGATGATAATAATGACGGGACAGAATCCGAACTTGGCTCAACCTCCGTCGCTGAGGTTAAATCAGCACCCGTTGCGGCCAAACGTCCAGCTACTAAGAATTACGATTATGTATGAAGTATTCTTTTTTTTGTGTCAGTCAATTTCCAACTCTTTGCACTTGATTAATATTTTTTACTTTGCAGTTACAACATAAGAAACCCAAAGATGCTCTGGAGAAAGGTGCAGAGGAAATCGCTGCTGGAATAACAGAATTGGTAGCCATCAGAAAAAATGCTACATCAACCCCACAACTTGAATACATGTCTATGTATGTCAATTTCGACAGGATGTTGAAAAAATTGGACCCTAATGTGGTTGAAGACTTGAACATGGAAATTACTGCCCTAATATATAAAAAATTAAAAGAGCAGGAGAACATTGTCATTGTAAACATTCCTAATTAGTGTAACATTTGTTTTATTTGTAACATTTGAACTATTATACGTATTCAGCAGTGTTTCTACCTATAAGTTAAATTAGAGGTGTATTTAACATTTAACAACCATTTTTATGTATTGTAAACCAATGACATTAAAATTTCAACGGATTCGCTACTACCCTTTGCCCAAAATTTGTAATGATTGCCAATGAAGAGATCCTTGTTCGGAATTTACATAATCCCTTAATTTATCCCTAATTACTTTGGCATGCTCTGTTGGCCGACCATTACATGCAACCCCAATACTATTATTAAACAATGAAGAATCAGCCAAGTTACTTCTCCATGATCCTTCTAATAATTGATTATCTTCATCGTAACTGTCAGCAAATCCGTTGGGGCAGTAACTATCGGTGGCATTTTCCATTAAATAGTTGTGAAGGGCACAACATGCAGTTACTATCAATTGAACGCGGTCCGGTTTCATGTTTATAGTCTTCTTTAAGCAGCACCAACGGGAGCATAAAATACCAAATGCATTTTCCACGCATCTTCTAGCACGGCTTAATCTAAAAAAAAGTAAATAGACCAATTAATTCAGACACAATATGTAATAATTTTAAGAATATGTACCTGTAATTGAATATTCTTTCTTTGTCAGTCAGCGTGCAACCTCGTTTAGGAACGTATGGCTTCATGATTCGTGAGTGGAGAGGAAATGCGTCATCAGCGACAAAAAAGAATGGCAGTTTTACTCCATTAATCCTCGCATTATCCGGTAGATTGAGACTTCCCAGAGCTAGTGCCTTGCCGAATTCCGAACTGCGGAAGACTGTGCTGTCACCTTCACTCCCATAAGCACCGACATCAATATAAATAAATTTATAGCTGGCGTCTGCCACAGCCATGAGGTTGATGCTGTGAAACCCCTTTAATAAACAAAAGACTTTGTAATTAAATGCATTTTGATAATGTATTTACATTAATACTAACCTTGTAGTTATAAAATGCACTTCCAGCTTTGGGTGGGCATTCGATAGCCACATGCTTGCCGTCAATTGCTCCCAAACAATTCGGCAAATTCCAGCGGGAGTGATAATCATTTGCGTGATTTATCCAATCATTAGCATCTTTAGTCTAAACCAATGTTGTACATACTTTGGTTAGTTTAGCAAGTTTTATATTTAAAATATATAAGTGTGTCATACTTTGAGATAATCTGACTTCAATGAATCATAAATTGCTCGGCAAGTATTTTCGATAACCACTCCAAATTGTTGTTTGCTAACCCGATAAATATTTGCCATATGTCGTTGCATAGACCCAGACGCCAGATATCTGGAAACAAATGTTAGCAGGTGAACAAAGCGTTAAAATTCAACTATTTTCATCTTTAAATGTTATTTTAGTAGAATTACTCTAAAGTCATGGCCAGTTGTTCTTTGGCGGAGAGGCTGTCAGGTCTCGAACGTCTTTTGGGTCGCAAAGTCGACTCCACCAACGACAAGAGAGTATTGAACGTATCTGGGAACATGTGGAAGTTTTCTTTAAAGGCTGGTGGATAACTTTGCATGTCGTCAAACTAAGATCAGACCATAAATAAAAGTATTTAAAATCAGGAAATGTTAATTAACGTTAACCAGGACTTACATCTTTAAAAAAGCGACCCTTGGTTTTCCGAACTCTAAGATAAGGATTCACTGCAAATCTCTTTTTCCTGCGTTTTTTGGTCCTCATCTGAAGCATTTTCAAAAACGCGAATGACGCCGAAACAATGACGTCTTCTTCAATATCTAACCACTCATCCTCCATGATGTACAATTAAATGTTATTAATATAATTATTGTAGAACTATATTTGCAAATTATTAGAGTTCAATAATTATATTTTAGATCACAATTTCACAGACTTTTCCTCGTTTGACCACCGTACTGAGAAAATGAAATCTTGGTGAAAAGTTTGATTTTGCGCGGGGGAAATTTTCCCCGGTGATTTCATGTCAGTGAAAGTTTCATGCAAATTTCACGGATTTGAAATATCCCACGTGCATACCAGGCTTTTTGAAGAATACATAAACGTGTCGTACATGCGTACTCAGGCTTGATACTTTTCAAAATAATGCCATTGGGAAAATCAATTTTGTAAACGAGAATCAAGAATTCCAAAAAAGTGTGAGTTTTGAAAATTCAGGCTGCAGTTAATGAAATGATATTTTCTTTATCAATAAATTTCAGTATTAGGTGAAGTTGAAAAAACGAAAAGGCATTACCCACAGGCCCAATTTTACCACACTTTTGTAGTATCCACAAAATTTTATGCAGTCGAAATTGTGTTCAAATCTTTCGCATTGGGGAGCTTGAGAGAATATATGGTGGAGATATGGTTGTACTCCAATTAACAATATCTGAAACAAAAATTATGGTCCGTGAGTCTAGTCAAGAATGTGACGTGAGGTATTTCATCCATTAAGGGCACGGCCTCTCCTCCCACAGCCACTGAACCTTCACATCCTGTGCTCACCACCTACTTTCTCGAGATTTATTTATCCCCATTCTCAATCTCTGTTGCATTCCTATTGAGAAGCTTTTCTTCCTTTTCTCTGGACTGGGTCACGATTTTCTGGATTGTGTTTTGTCAGACATTTCATCCTCCCTTCATTTCCTAGTATCGCAATTGCGACAATTTCACGCGCTCTCAACATCCATTTAATCTTTAGTCCGGCCACCCACATTCCCTATTTCAACTGAAACTCAGTCTAGGCGTTTAGATTTATGAGAGAAAGCTTTTGGCTGAGTTGGTACTGCTGCTGCATCTGATCAATATTTTATATTCTGGCCAGCTTCCATAATAATAATGACGACGTAGCGGACTGCAGTTCACAGCGAACACAAATCTAAACTGGAACAACATTTTACGAGTTTTCTGTTGGCGAGTTAATGGACAACTTTTGCACATCTTTAGAAAAAACTGCAGTTGCAAGAATAACTTTGGAATCTAATTCTAAAGTTGTGCAGGCTCAGTAAATGATGCCTTGCTACCATTTGGAAGGAATTATCACAAGTAGACTAATCCCGAGCTGAAATTGAAATACATGAAGCATAAAGAAGTGCTTCATAAATCTCTCACAAAATTGGCCCAACATAATAATTTTTGAAGTTTTGATCAGTGTAAGAGGAATAGCTATTATAATTATTCCGGGTGTGGTTGACATTAACCAGTATTCCAAGTTTTAAAATCGTATGATCGCTGTTGGGCTTGAACATTTTCCAAAACACTTTCTACAATTCTTGTGAAAAAATTCTTGGAATGATTTTTATAATTTAGATTTTGTGACCTTGTGGCTCAAGTTTGTGAAAGTTTAGTGAAAAGGACTAAGTTGGTTGAAGCAGCCATGTTATGGGGTGCTTTCCTACTGATATGTGCTTATCTATTTTGTATGTTAGAGATCCGAGCTTTGTCTTGATCGTAAAGACGAGAGTCGGTTCACTGGAGCGGGTTTGTAGAGTCCACTTGATATTACTCACTTTATGATAAGAGAGGATTTAGCTCTTGGCAGTGAGCATGTGGGATGCAAGAATTTGGTAGAGTTCTTGGTTGGAGATCATTGGAGAGAACAAAAAAGTCTTCTTAAATGAGTACCCACAGTAAGCAACAGTCTCTAGAAAACCATTACTTGACTGTTCTCTAGGCCAAGCACATCATGTTTTCAATGGATGGGGCGCAAGTCCTGATAAGAGAAACATGACATTTGTATTTTTTTTCTTGAAGAAAGAAGAACAAGAGGAATGAAAAAAAACGTTTTACTTTTAGAGAATCGTCCCTCGGAGAATTACTTTAGAGCTCTTAACGGTTGTTTCAAGCATTAGCAGCAAATCCATTTCATTTGTTTCATTTTATTCTCCAACATTTATCCTGAAGCGGAGGTTGACCACTTTGCGACAAAAAAGCAAAAAATTGTTTTCGTTAAATAAAGTATTTGTATATGTTGAAAAATATGCAGTGTTCTTACATTTGCAACATAATCCAAATTATAGCTGAAGAAAAAGTTTATTTAAAATCATGCTTTCATCAGCTAACAAATCAGCATTATTATTTATACATTTTTTCCGCATCGGTAGAATAAAACCAGTTTTTGTAATGAAATCTGAAAAATTATAGTATACCACTGAAATAATTGAAATAAAGTAGTAGGTTTTAATTCAACGGCCACAACCAGTTTTATTTTGAAATTGAAAGAGCTGCTCAAAACACAATTCTTATTTAATTTTTAATTTCACTTTTATTTTAAATTAGGACCCGTTTCAAAATTTCCGACCCAAAATGCATTAAGAAATGTAATGCTCTTTTCGTTTGAATTACATTTTAGTTAAAAAAAATACAAAATTAATTGGCTTGTATGCAGTGCTTGTGTCAGCGTCAGCATACTAATATTTAGCAATTTGACTTTCGATGGGACAAAGGCCATACATCAAAAAAATTGGGCGGTCTGAAACTGCATATCAGATATTCTTGGGTTGACAAGGAATGCAAATAAAATCAAAATCCGTTTTTTCATTTTCTTTACACGCTCATTCAGGCAATATCTTTTTTCGAAAGACAAGTTTACGTAAAAAAACATAGAGTGAGATGCTGCTTATTAATCTTTATCTTACTGTAATGCATAACTGAATCATTTCACCAGGCTTCAGTGAGGAATAACAATGCAATCCAGCCAACTATTTAACCGGAAGTTATTCGGTATTCCGTCCTTAATGAAATCAGTTTCATCTTAACGAAATTTGTAAGACAGTGCTTGTGCTTATCTGATCAACTCCTACAGGTTTATCTAGCCACAGCCACATTGAATTGAACTACGCTAATTGATTAAAAAACGTATGTTAAGAATGCGACTGTTTTGTATATCTGAATCTTGAAAGACCACGTATGCCGAACTTAACCCGACCTATAAATAGTTGTTTAACTCAAGCCTCGCTGAACGCAAAAACCGTTCAATGGAATAGAACGGTACAAATAAAAGAAAGCACAGACAAAATAAACTTAACAACTTCCTCACTAAATTCTAGATTTGTAGACAATGGTCGTTTTCCATGCTCCAGTAGGTCCAGTAGGCTACTCTATTAAAAGTAGTATCTATCTTCATGGCATGGAGCAAATAGTAAATCTGAAGCATATCGCTCTCCACTGCAAGTTGCCTTTTTAGATTAGATGCAAGTTGTAAAACAAAGGAATGAAGCATTTCTTTCCTAGTCTACCAAATGTGTATTATGTTTACAATAAGAAGCCAAAAAAGTAAAAACTTACTTTATTCCGGAGTGAGTCAGATTTGGAGAATAAATGGATGTCAGGCAGCAGCAGTTCGACTTAAAGTTTCAGGCAAAGTTGTGAATCTCCGTCAGTGGTAGTGAGGCATGATTTTGATTCTGTTCTTTGTTCTGTTGCTTTTTTCTGCAAGAGTGGGCCGAACTCGTGGCAAAAGTGCGTAAAGGGAAAGTGAAGCCTTGGCCCAGAAACTGTTAGCAGAGGCAGACATTCGTTCAGCATTTCATTTCACATTACTTTGTTTTCCTACACTTTTACTTGGAAAGTGAATGGCCCAACTTCCGACAAGGGTCTTCAGTGTCAGCGAGTTTAGTCTTTATTGCTCAAGATGAATTTACGCCACTCTTTTATTCCTCTCCTCAATGGAATAGAAAGGCATGGACATGATGGCTTTTTTCTTTCTGTGGTCATTCCAATTGATGGTGTGTGTGTCTGTGAGAGAGTGAGTACAATTTGTGCGTAGATAGACCAACTAAGCAACCATCAAGTAAAACAACCAGTCAGCAACGCAACTGACCGTTATTTCCATAAAGTGAGAATGTTTGAGGAAATATGGGAATTTTAGATAGGATGGAGTGAGGATTTAGTTTAAATGCCGTTTTATTTTCATCATTTTCCCCTTTCCATTACTGGCCTTGTCTAAATTTGTCCGATGTAATGGCTTTGGCATTGCTTTGTTCCACTAAAATAATGGTATGACAAAGAGAAAGTCTATATCAACAGATGTGTGTGTGTGTGAGTGAATGCGTGAGCTTATGATGGTGGTCATATTGAACTGGACATTTGCCACAGATATTGGACCGAAACCTCCGCCCATTTTGGACAAAATGGCACTGATTTTGACAAGAATTATGTCTCATAAAATTTTTCTCCAACTTCAACCATTCCTCTTTTGTGCCCCATTTACTGAGGATTTTGATTTTCCCATTTATTTCACGGAAATCGGACAAAGAAAAGTGAAGGGCAAATACGTACCTCAGCTCGATAAATGGTGGGTGGGAAAGAAAAAGCTGCTTCAACCAAACACGTGCTATATCCTGATGTTAAACCCTTTGTTATCCACAGAATGTTCAGGGGGTGGGCCATTTGCCGCGTGTCTCTGACATGGAGTGATTGTCAGAGTAAGCCGACTTGTAGTTTTTGAACAAACCAAAGAAATCTAAAGTTTTTTTTATTCGTTTGTAATTCGTTTGTACAAGTTAGTAAGCTAATTTATTTTTATAGAAACCTTTTACTAAATAGCAAAGCTAGTTACTTGCGAGTCAACGATATTTTTGTTCGATTCGAACTGCAGAAGTCTGCAAAATAAGCATGACAGCACAATAAATAGTGTGTGGAAATAATTTGTAGCAGTTTTTCAAACGGGCAATTTCTTCCAAAGTGGCCTACTGAAAAACGAAGTTTGGCTTATAATCTATTGCCCATTTTTTTCTATCTGCCACCCGTTGCATATAAACATCCGAGTGTCCTTGCAGGAAAGTAGACAAACTTTCTCCACAAATAACATTCTTTGTCGGATTATGTTCAGATCCACCCCCGTACCTTCCTCCAGATGAATGAGCATCAATTCCATTCCATACAAGTAACGCCGGTTATCGGAAAACGATTGAGTCCCTGTTACTACTATTGCCTCTTGGTTTTGCTGCACCCCAGGGGAATGTGACTTTGGTGGTGTGATGCTGGCCATTTTAGTAGCCAAAAATAATGAGGGGTTTACGGTTGCATTGGAAAGTGCAAAAGGAAAGCCACATGAACTTGGATCACTTCAAGTTTCAAGGAGAAGCAAATTTTATGGGAAGCAATTCATTCACTGGGAGCATTGATGAAAAAATGTATCTGAACAACATTTTTCTTTTCTGCGTGGGGGTCGATTTAAACATGGACTAAACGAGAGTGATTCTTTTGTAATGCTAATTGTGGCGACGACGTAAAAATAAGCAAAAGGAAAAAATCATGATAAGCTCACTCGCACTCAAGTCAACAACTACGTGGAATAATACTTGTAAACCTTTTTCCGAAGTAACCAATTTATTTATCTTCCATATTGGTCATACAGTGAAGAGCGTGCAGGGAATAGAAATGAATTAAAAATTGGCGTGGTCATTAGCAAATCTTGTCTCTACATTTGTATGTGGGTTTCTTCCATCGTCTAATTAATTCTGAACTTGTGTGTTCTGGATTTGATATTGAAAAGAAAAAGTAGCGTGTGACCCGATTCGTGTCAAAATCCGTAAAATAGATCGTCAATCATTCACACTACAAGAACTGTTTTTAGAAGGATTGCAAAAAATTCGGTCCGATTTGTATCATGCTATTTATTAATTTTTTTGTAGCATTTATGTATTTCACTAACCAAGCTTGAGAAAACGCATCCAGTCAGACTAATCTCATATAATTATTTTGAAAAAATATGTCTGGTTGTGGCCTTTTTTTCTTTTCAGGGTTGACACTGTGTCTTCTTAACCGAGTTCTTCGTCGTGTAACTAACCTAGAGAAATCTGAGAACAATCCCAACTTGAATCAAAGTGTTTCCGTTCCACTCTTAGGCAAGAGACACCGTAACGCTCAACCTATTGAACCCGCAGTGTCCTTGCTCTTTCAACTGACTTTTTATCAACCAGTCACCTTGTGTTTAAAGAATCTGCTCGTCATCAGTAAGAGCATTGAAGTGGTTGCTTAAGTGGAGTTTAACGCAAGCTGGAGGAGAATTTCATTTTAGACTAAGCGATTTTTGACTTGTCTTCTAGTGTTGTAACCTTCCATCAAATATTCCAAGAATCAAAGTCCACTCTGCTCAGGAAAGATAGACTCACTGACTATTAGTGAAGAATAGAATCAAGTCCCGAGGGGGTAAGTAGAGTGAAGGAAAGGATACCGACAAAAATTGTTCTTTTGTGGGGTTACAGTCTTCAAGCTCCAATTTCAATGCTTCTCGATCATTCCATCGCTTTTAGAAGTATTTGCTTGCACCCCCGTTTTCTCTCGAAGAGGAAAAGTGGATTCCCAAAAACTAAGCTGACAGTTTTTATTGCCCTTCGATATAGTCGACCGTCTTCATTTTGTGCTTTGCTTCACTTTCTTTCTCTAATGTCAAACTGTTCCACTTGAAGCAAGATTTGAATAGACGTTTCCATTCCTATAAGTTATTGATTGATACATGCAGACAGGAGGTGTATCGTCTAATCTTTTTCGCCACCCCAAGTCATGAATAACTACACTATACTTTCTAATAGAGATTAAACTGAGCGAAGATGATGTACGCGAGAAGAGATCTCATGGATGTGAAAATGTGAATGTAGCGATTGTGCACTTGAAAGAAATTGCGTTTTCTTGTAGGCTCAGACTCAGCTCATTCAGGTGGCGCAACTGAAAATATCAGGTTTCAGTTTTATCCACGGAGAAATAGAATTTGTTGAAATGTTCATTCATGTAAAAAAAGTCACTCCAAACCAATTGACCGCAGTTAAATGTTAGCTCGAATTATTTGACATTGATTTGTCCTTGGACTGCATCTCACATGAGTTGGCTTTTTCGTACTTATTGACAGAAATCAACGTCGAATGTCGGTTGAAATTGAAGATGTCTCAACACAGTATTGTATTTATTATACCGTTTAAAGGGCGAATGAAAATTGTGACTGACACTGTTTTCAGCAAACACGGTCCCGTTCTCAAGTAACAGTAAATAATAATTACACTGGGACAGGAAATTTCCGTCCATCTTCTTACAGCACGAGTATTCGTTTGCCCTCCTTCTTGTTTGTCTCTGTCATCCGATTCCATCTACAGTCCATCAATGACAAAATGAAAATGACGTACCCAATTTATCGTTTCCGTAATATTAGCCTCGTGCGTATATGGAAGGTGCGTGGTGACCACAAAGTGCGTTTAACCAGGTTGAATTAGACAATTAGCTCGGAGAAAACAGAGCGGGACGGATGGCTAATTGCTGACTACGTGATCTCTTATGTTTGACTCAATCATGATATCCCACGTGGGAGATGGGATTCACATAAGTAGGTGATCCAAGTAATGGACCACACGTGGAGAGAAAGTGAAGTATTCACCTATCCAGAAATGTGCGTGGCAAATGGCAGCTGGTTGCAATTGTCTAGCAATCGACTTTCTCCACATTACAAACGTAGTAGTTTCTCTGGTTTAATTTAGTTTCAAACGACATTCTTGCAAGAAACCAGACCTCATGGGGTTCCGGTTATTTATTGAGGCAGTTTTCAATTATTTATGTAGACCAGTTTGATGATAAGAAGTCTAATTAATAACTTGGTGAAAGCGGTCGTTATTTTTGGAATATGTACTACAGTGTAAGGAAAACTATACACCACCTACGATCATATTACTTATGGTAATCCTTTGTTCCGGATCCGAAATATATTAATCGCTCTGTCTCAAAATTTGACAACTTATTTAATTATGTTAACCACTCAATTCAGGTCATGTAAACTTGACAGACATTTAAATCTACAATATTAGTACAGAATATTTTTGCATTTAACAAATCTAAGTCATTGTGTACGAAAATGTGTTTATATAAATTCCTAATCTACTATTGGTGACATAAAATATATTCATCTAGTCTTAATTGAATTATTAACAACAATTTTTTTATTTCTTACAGGTCTCCGCCATGGGTGAAGATCACGACAAACTATATTTTCTCCGTTACACGAATTGCTCTCAGACACAAAATCACGGGGTTGGAGGATCCAATTTAAATTGCAGTTGGATGGCTCACCCCGACATTGACACGGGTTGGACGGGAGACGATGAGAATTTTAGCAGCAGTCAGATAAACGAGTCCCTTCTAGAATGCTCTGACTATGACCCCGCAGATTCTGGGCCAGATTCTGATCTCTTTCGTTTCATTGTATTAGGCATTGGAATTTGCATTGTTGCTGTGCTAGGTATGTCCAAAACTTCTACATTACAAATATTTAATCTCCACGTCCTAATTTCTCTTTCCGTTATGAATATTTGGCTGTGAAATCCGTGCATTCCATTTTCACTCTAATGCCCGTACTAGCATTGGTTATTGGTGAGAGAAGGAATGAACAGTTTTGAATTGTAGGCTGCGGTTGTTATTTTGTCTAACCTAACGAATAAAATACACCACAGTCGTAAAATATCCACATCTATGTCACACTCATGCCATGTTTTGTGGCATGGTGAAAGCAGAGAAGTGTCAAAATATGTGGAAATCAGTTCTGGTTGAACTACTATATGTAATTGGGGTCCTCTGTAATTTCCAGGAATTATTGGAAATGGACTGAGTGCTGTGGTTTTGAGTCGACCCCAAATGAAGTCCTCTGTCACTTGCCTCCTACTTGGTCTGACCTTTTGCGACACACTTCTCATTTCCACATCCATTTTTATTTTTAGTTTACACTCTCTCGCGGAATATATTAGATCCCCTTTTCTACTAAAATACTATTTTTTATATTATCCGAAACTGGCACCTTATCTCTACGCTTGTTCCATAACGGGTAAGCAATATTTTGACTGTTCTTCTTGTGGTAATTCTAAGATTTCAACGAAAACTTAATGATTCCAAATAAAAGAAGTTGTTTGTAGAGGTAATTTAAAAAAAGAAACTTTATTTTTGTTGAGTTACTGGACCGTATAGGAATTTTGTTTCATCTTTGAGTGCTAAATAGGATTGTGTTCTATCCGATGATACTCAATATAAGAGTCACATGACTTTTATAGCTTTTTGCGATATTTGCTCAAAGTTCTACCGAAATGTCAAAAAAAGATTTGTTGTTCTTTCGCATTCACCGGCTCGCTGATCTTTTGGAGTCCATTTTGTTTATTTTATTTTATATGAAATGTTTTGATTGGAAAAACAAAGAAAACAAACTTTCACCTGCAGTTATCACTATCTGGAATCCAGACTCTTGATGCTTTATTCCATCTTTTTTTCATTTCAGCGCAAACAAGCTCCGTTTATTTGACTGTCGCAGTTACAATCGAGAGGTAAAAAAAGTTCATGTTATTTGCTGTTATAACAGAGATTGCTGCTACATGACTGACTAAAATTTGATGTTCTATACTATAGGTACATTGCGGTTTGTCATAGGTATGTCGTTTTCCTTTGATCAAACTACAAATAGATGTCATCAACTAATTCCTTTGTTTTTTATTTCGATGTCATACCCTCTGTTTTACGTGTATAATATTTAAATATCAATTTATTTAGCTGCGTTTGATTTACAATTTATTCTTTACCCGTATTGACATAAAATAAATTCAATTTTGTGCCTTTTAGTCTACAAGCAAGATCCATTTGTACCTGGAGAAGGTAAAATATGTGAACTTGAGACAATTTTTGGGCATCAAATAGGCACTTAAAATAACTTTTCATACTTTCAGAGCACGAATATGTGTAGCCACAGTATTGGTGTTCTCCATTACCTACAACCTGCCAAGGTAATTTACAATATTACTTCAAATTTTACATACATACAAGTACAAGGTTTATTTATCAATTGTATATAATTGTAATATCATTTGTCGTTTTTGTCAACAACAGGTGGTTTGAGGTAATTACGGTCCACGATGAGTGTGCAAAGTTGTTGAGAAATGTTACCATTTACATGAACAAAATGTCTGAAATGAGGTTAGTACTTTTTTGGATATTGAATTATATTGGAGATGGCTTATATTATCTTAAATAAATTTCGATTCAAAATAAACTGTTTTGTTTCTTCAGGCAAAATGAATACTACGTAAAATTTTATATAAACTGGGCCTACTGTCTCATCATGTACATCATCCCATTCTCAGGATTGGTAGCCTTCAATTTTTGCATCTACCGGCAGGTTAGTGGGAGTATGGTAAGCTTTGCGGGTGCGCTTTCTATTAACTTTCTCTAATTGGGATGCATGTAGCATACTTATTTAACAAAAGCAGTGCATTAGATTAAATTGCCATTATACTGAATAGTTTAACCGCTTGACAATTTTCCCGATATTCGGTGCATCACTCAACAAATGCTTACTCTATTTACTACGTTTGCTTTAAAAACTATTTCTACCTTTATTGAATAACATAACTTTCTCTATCACTCAAGCTTGGACAGCAATGACAATTTTGTATTACGCAATTTATCACTGGAGCACTAGTTAAAAAATGTCATCATTAAACCAGCCTACTTTTTATGACCTTCAAGACTTTTTATTTCCCAAATTGTTTGTTTGTTTCTTCTTTTTCCTGCTGGATTAGTCAGTATAGACCACGAGAAATATTTTGTTATTCTCGCATTGTTGTAGAGGTTACAAATATGAGCCTTTTTATTCTTTTATACAAACCAGGGTCACCCCGTATTGAGTTCAAGAGTATTCGGAATTGGATGAAATTTGGGTATCGAGCTGTGCCCAAGAAAAAATGTTCTACTCGTTGTGATGATGGTTGAAAAAAGAGTAGATTCAAAATAGAAACAAATGCAAAAAGAATGGTATTGGGCAATAAACACATAAATTGGAATCCATTACTGGGAGATAAATTCCTAGATTAGGCATAATCCTATGTCTCTCTTTCTTTCAAGGAGAACTTATATCACTCCCTGATTGATCCGGCTTTCTTTTATTTTATGCATAATGTGGGAGTGCGTGGCACGGAGATCGAGTGACCTACTATTCTATCACCACCACTTTTTGCATGCGTTCCTTGTTTTGCGTAAAATGGATAAGTCTAAAGTTACATTACAAACTTGAGTACAGAACAATGGAATGTAACAAGATGCCGAAGTGGTTCGTTGTTCTTGACTTTTCATTCCATGAGTGGACTGGTGTCCTTCCTTTATTTTGGTTGGGGCGTCGGAAGGAGTACGCACCAGAATAATAATCAATTTTATGGTCACTCTGTTCTTGAACAGTAGCAGTTTGGATATAGAGTTAGCAGAGAAACAGCTCGAGACAGATGTTATTTGGTAGATCTTGGAAAGCCAAGAATATTGAATTGCACACTTTGCCGTCTCCACCCACATTTCCTCCTACTACCATTTCCAACTGTCTGTCTAAATAGAAATACAGAAAGTGCTTGGAAGGGAAGGAAAGAATCTGAAAGCATGCAGATGAAAAATTTAGAAAACTAGAGCGCAACCAAATTGCGACTTGCTATGCAATGTGAGAAGAGTTCATGATTGGAGAAGATGACTCTAAGTAATATTCTAGTAGACCACCCATGGATTGTATGTTAGAAATGCGTGCAGTCATATTATAGAAATATGAAAAACGAACCCACGAATATGAAACTTTCTCCAAAAATGAAAATAGAAACATTATGCAATGACTATGAGAAAAGTTAAATGTTCCAGAATTAACAAATCCTTGTATGAGGAAAGCAAGCCAGTGAAGTGACAGGATTTACTTTTGAGGAATTTTTGAGAGATTTTCAAAATTATTAACCAACTCAGAAGAAGATTTTTACATTATTGTTGGCAGCAATGTATTGGTAAAGAATAGATAGTTAGAATGTGTACCATTTTTCATCTATAGTTGACTTAAACTAGTTAAACTAGATACTTATTTGAACAAATAATTTCTTTGCGTATGGATACTTATGTTAGACCTCCACTATGACTTGCATCCGTGGTTGGAAGCGTTGTTGACGCATAAATAAAACAGTGACTCTGACTCAACAAACTGCTCCTATTTGTAATG
>JAAXNX010001626.1:0-16924 GCA_036491905.1 Folsomia manolachei | reverse complement strand
ACTTTCACTCGTCATCTTCAATACGTTTAGTTCATAATTTTCATCTACACGACTCAACAATAAGTTCAATGCACTAAACATCTTGAGAAATTTAGAAAAAAAATGCTGCCAGACTCATAATAATAATTACAAAAGTGCACCCAACCCCACGTGTCACATTTTCTACTTATTTCTGGAAACAAATATACTTTTCTTTTGTATTTGTCTTCTCCTCACAAACATTGTCTCTGATTCCACTTTAGTTGTGTGGTGTGGGTGTGATTTGATTCAAGTTTTACACAGTCGAGCCACGTAGAGTGCTTAAGGGATGAGTTACGTGAGAGGTTACACTTACTTCTCTCTCCCTTATGACACCAAACCATAACGTTGTTATTGGTTTAGGTACTTTTTTTAGTTTCTGCCAGGAATTGGGACTTTCCTCTAATTTTATTTTATGTTTAGTATGTGTGATTCAACACAGCCATTTCATCAATTTGCTAAGATCACAATATTAAAAAGGATACGCATCTTCTTTCCTCCAAAGGGAAAGTAACGATCACTCTCGTGACGGTGCCGAAGTTCTTTAAGAGCCTCAGACTTAGTGCGTAAAACTAGATTGATTTTTGGATGATATTTTTTGCTTTGGGATTAGGATTCAGGCATGCATGTCAGCCTGAAGATGAACGGACATGAAATCAAAATGCATTCTTCAACATAATATTAAAATAACTTGAAAAACTTTATCAATAATTTTCTTGCACGACATGGACAAACTTTGAATGGACTTTCTCTTTTTAGAAAGTCCCCATGAATCATCATTGCGGTCGTTGACATGTTAAGTTGAAAAGTTGCTGATGTTGCTGATTCTTGTGTGTCATCTGGATTTTTTTGGTGGATTGTGGTAAACACGAGTAAAATCTGTCATGTCGAACATTCCATCGTCAACCAATATATTATGGAACCCTTTCTGCTCTCTGGTCAACAAACTCCAGACAGTTCATCCTATCCATTCAAAAACAGATCAAGTCTCATACACTTCGGACTTCCATTTATCTTTTTCATGGAGCACTTTTTTCTTTGAACTGCCCTTTGGATACAATTTGGTATAAAAATACCAAATTGTGACTGGAATTTTGCATCTGCATAAATTTTTAAAATAGACATCCGTCCCACGCCCTTTCCTGGTTTGGACTGTACTTCAATAAATCATTACTAGATTAGCTGTGTAGAAATTGGCATTGCCAAAATTTTGTAATTATAATGAAATAGTATAGAACAAATGTATTTATCCTATATCTGTGAATGACAAGACAAATTCAGTGTTTTTGGTGAAAGCAATATTCACTTATTTATAAATATTGCACACCCAATATAAATGGCAGTGATGATAATTATTATTATTTGCAAATGTTCATAAAAACCTTTGTTAGAAAGTTGCTATCATTATTGATTTCTGACAATTATGATGTTTATTTTTAACCTTTTCCAGTCCCGAAATGTTTTCGTTCATCATTCACATCGCATCTTTAAAAAATTGGGGTTGGAATGTTGCCAAACAGAGTGATACCGGATGCATCAGCTTCAACACCGAAGCCGTGAGCAAAATACATATCAAAAACTGGGCCACTTTTCTACTGTAAGTTCTAAACAAGGCAGGAAATCATGTCTAACATTTGTTGCTGTTTATGTTTACCTCCTTGGCTGGAGGTTATGTTGGCGCTTATACAACACAAAAATGCTGTAATTCGTAAACAATGTCAAGTAAAATTATTTTAAGTGAAAAAAAGCTACAATAAAGTTATTGCAGTTGAAGCAAAACTTGTTCTGAGCAGTTTGCTGGCTTTAGGTTTATTATGAACCTGTTTCTTAACGAATTTTCCGAGTTGCTTTTTGTTTTATCCTTGAAAATTAAATGATTTTTAAATGCACTGTTTTTATATATTCAACCAGGATGGTAACTTGAGTTGGTAGAGTTTCACAAACGGATGAAACTTTTGAATATTAATTTTGGTAATTGGAAAAATCATTTGTGAAATTTTGTAATTCAGGAGAAATATGAAAAAGCAAGATCCAGTTTGAATTGAGCATCAATATTAAATCAATTTGCATGATGTCAGCTACGCGTTATCTTAGTTAGTGCTTTCTTCGCTTATTTCCATCTAAACTCTCGAACCCATCTATATGAATTGCTAGATTTGCTTTCTCTTCCTTTTATTCATGGAAATTAATCAAATTTGTATTTGCTGATTTTCCTCAAGTTCTGATTCTTTGTAAATTAGTCTCATTCTAAGAAAATTACTTACAAACTTCTCGCTTTAGCTTTAAAAGGAATATGATTCCACTCAAAAATAGCTTTCGAGTAAATTACAACGTGATCCTGCTATATTCATTGATTGCATTTAAACTTGTAGGTAAAGTTCTTATCTCAATATGCGAGTGACAAACTCATCTTAAGTATAAATTTACAGGTGCCCAAATATCATTAAACACTCGCTGAAGCGGTAAATGAATTGATGTGTTTCGTTACAACACGACATAAAAGAAAATTAGTGTTCTTCTTCAAAATACGAATATGATCGCAATACTTGAATTGAAGATAATGAGCAAAATCTCATCCATACGCCATATGCTTCAATCTTACCAATACTTGAGTAAACTTTTATCTCAACGGTATCCTATTTTTCCACGAAGTAAATTCAGGAGAGGGGGTGCTTAAAACAAAAAGTCAATCTTAAAATTTCAGCATAAAAGCAAAGTCAAGACTTTCCCTTTTCCCTCAAGAATTGAGCTAATTACTTTCCAAAGCCGTTAGTTTTAGATTTAAGTTTCAGCTCGTTTCCTCCACTCCTTCACCACGGCTTACTTAAGCGAATCCAATCTTGCCACTTTACCTTCTTTCCCCTAAGAAATACACTCTTGATCAACTGGATGTTAATTCTCATTCGGAGCAGTAGGCTCATCTTTGCATAAAATTAAAAGTTGCGAAAGTGTTGGTAAGTGGGTAAACTGTCTTATCAACCCGTCAACGCACTACCCACGCCACACGCATCATAAAGCTACTCAAAATCTGGCCGAAATTAAATTGGTTTTTGGAGGGTTTGGAATTCTTTTTATCCAGACCCGCATTTTTAAGAGATCCCAAGAACGAGGAAACTTTATCAAAATCTTATCCACTTCAAAAACAACGGTGGCAAAGCGAACATGGTTTCAATCTGTTGTTGAACTAAAGCAACACAACNACCCTTTCTCCACCTCAAAATTTCACACCCTTCGGTTTGTGAAAGTGGAGAGGGGAAAGTGTTCGAAATCAAATTCAACTAAATTCAACTTGAAACTTTAAAAAAAGTAAATGCAAGAAGGGACCAGAGTTTTAAAGAAATCCAAGGTTTTTTTTAAAGGCTTGTGAATAAGACAGACAGACAGAACTAATAAATTCTGTACCTGACAGCTGGCTCGAACTCATCGAAGCAATGCCTTTGGTATAACTTCACGAGGTAAATGTATCTAGCATATCGGTTAAATAAGTGGAAAAAAAGGAATTAACAAAAGTTTTCCATCAAAATTTCATAATGTGTCATTTTACTCGGACTTGTTGTTATTTGAAGAGGGACACAAATTATTTCAGGAGTACCTGTACTAATTCAATAAAACACGGAAATAAATCCAATGCCATGTACGTAATACCATTACAAGAATTATACCCATCAAAACGAGAGCACATTCTCAAACGTCGTTATTCAATTTGAAAACACATTTTGGCCATGTTTTGGCATTTGTATTGGCTTAGAAGAGTTGAAATACTTCACCGTGCCACTTCCAAGTATCAACAATATATTTTCCATCTGAACCAATAAATCTTTTTCAAGGATTGAACGGAAAGGCGAAGGCATCCAGGAAGGAAGGAATCGACTAACAACCATCCTCTCTTCTCTAGTATTATGCCAACCAACCAAAGACCTCTCCAGAATTCCTAAACTTCGACGTAACGAAACCTGCCAGTGCGCCATACTTCTTTATGCCATGCCACCCACCCATCCAGTCCTAATCTCACCGGGTACAAATACCACCACCCAATAATGTATTGATTCATTCTAGCTCAATACATATTTCCAATTTTCCATATACATATAAGAAAGAGTAACCAATCCTCGGATAAGCCATAATTTTGAAGTAAACTTGCCCCATATTTTATATTGTTGTGTCCTTCCTTGTCTCACTGTACTTAGCACCCGACACTAACACCCGTCTCACTTTCTCCGGGAGTGTGAAGACTGGAAATGTAATATGTGGCCTAAATACTTAGGCGAGATGTTTATGCAGCAGAGTTTACACCACCAACTGTAACCATAATTTGAAAGAAGGTGCCAGAAATATTTGAATGTTGGTATCACGTCGGTTTCTAAACTATCCATGCTCGTCATACAGATTCGGATAGAATGGGTTGCCAAATAGCGGCATAACTGTACCTTAACAGGGACTCGTGCTTACACATTTATTCTGCAAACTAAGATGTTATTCATTAATTTAATTGAGGTACGGTTGCACGCTAAGCCCCATAAGAATGCAGTCTCATTTTCTTCACGGCTGAAAATAATTTCAAATTATTGAGAGTTTAATAATGTTACACTCATCAGTTCCAATTTGAAATGGTTGAGTAAATAAATCCATGCTGGGAATACGTTCACTTGTTATGAAATTTTGAGCTGTATTAGTGGCGCTTGAGATAATAATTATATTTCTTGGAGTGCTTACTGAAGCCTCAAGTCAGTCAAATATTTCATTGTACGTAATTAACACTCCACTTGACTTCAAGGGATTGAATGACAGATGCATTGAATAGCGATACCAATAACGCAACACGACTACACAAATATAATGTTTGTGCCAACCCACCAAACTTTGTGGCTTCTACGCTGGATGGTTTTGTGGAAATATTCTTAGAAATATAATTTCAAACACATATCTGAAGTCTACTAGGAATAGACGTTTTAGTTCAAACTAGAGATTAGAGGCGAGTCACGGGCTCTAGAAGCAGCTAAATTATATTATTATTTAATACTACAGTAAATCTGTAAACTACACATATACAATTACTGTTCAAAATACGTCTTATACGTGGATATGACAAAAGCATGTAAATCGCAAGACTTCTGTATTTTCTAACAAGATTCAGTTTGCCAATACTAAATACAATGTTTTTGCCTTGAATTATATTTTTCCTGATAAGGTTCATTTGATAATATCTCAATGCAGTGCTCGCTAAACAGAATTAGGGTATAAATCCTCCGGATTGCATTAATACTTGCAAAAAATAATTCTATTCACTATTCAGCTGAGAACTGAGTGAAAGTCAATGAGCCGTGTCATGAGGTGGCAACAAAGTTTGCGGCCTTGTCCCCAGTTTACTGCAACCAAGGGTGTGCAAACTGCAGTAACAAAACGAATTTATTAAACTCATATCAACATTTATGCAATTTCTGAGTAATTCAACTTCAACCCTTTATCCATTTTTTTGCATTTTTGTAAAACAACTCCCAAAGTTTACTCGCATTCCACTTCTTTCTTTGTGAAATAAGGGAATTACAATTCCGACTTTCCAAATATTTTCTAACGCATTCACTTTATTCTTAGCTTTGCAGAAATTCCGAAATTCGAACTGTATGCAAAATCGTAAAAAACCACTCAGAGCTCCACACTTCCATATCCTTCCCTAGAAAATCACCATATTTTTACATCGCAATGTGATCCAAGTCACGATGATCTGATCTCGCATTTGATCTCGAAAAGGAAGGATCCCTTGATATCACAAGGACATTGGCGGAGGAAGGAACAATATATAGACGATATTTGTCTCAAAGAAAGACGGAGATAACATGACAGAGAAAATGTCGTGACAGCTTTTATTTTGTGACCCAGCTCAAAAAGTGGAATGCTTTACTTTTTTCTCGAAATAATTTCTATGTTATCAATCCGCCCCTTTGCCTATGCCCTGTTTTCTCTGATTCTATTTATATGTTGTGGTGTATAGTCATGCCATGACACACAGTGAAAGAACCTATGCTCCGGCTGTCAATGTTTGTAGCTGGAAAAGAGAAAGAAAGAATCTGAAATATTTGGGCAGAAGAGTCAGAAGTAGGGAGATGAATTGAATATAAATATATGAAGAAGAAGCAACGGAGGAAGAAACCTTTTAGATTCGATCATTGATTTCTAGACTTGATCTCATTCTTGATTTCAGATGTCGACGTGTTCCTTCTCCCATGACGGATGATAACTTTTAGCTTTTAAGATTTCCTTCCTTCATTCTCAACTGGCTCAAAAATATCAAAATAAAAAATGTCGGGTGAGTCTGGGTCTCTTGCTCTGAGGCTTTGTTCCATCATTTCCAAAATGAAGAGGATGCATGGCTCGGAGTCGACTTGTGTCAGGGCACTTTTCTGATTACACTGACTTCAGTTGAGAGACGGAGAGATGACAGGTGAAAGATCAGACTCTGCGTTATTTAAGCACTTTTCATTTTTTGGAGAAAGCAGGGTAAAATAATTATGGGTGTCTTATCAATGACTGACTTTCACCTAAAGACATCAACCAACCGAGGTTTTAATGAGAGTAAGAAATTACAAAATGTCTACTATCACCTCAGTATACAACTATTTCTTGATTGGGTTCCTGCTGGCAGATTGGTTGCTCAATTTTCTCTTCGAGTTCAACTAACTAAACTAAAACTAAATGAATTGATGACACGTCGACTCTTAATCTGTCCCTGGCCTGAACTGGGAAAGATGTAGGGGAGCCATTTAGTCGTTCCATTATTGGCTTAATCTTCCATCTCCTCTTTCAATATGGGTTACTTGATGCCCTCCACATTTCAACATTCAATTCAATCTACAACCAGACAACCAACCAAGTTTCAAGTGGCGAGGGGCAGTAAGGGCCATTCTAATTAAGTTTCTTCACCACCCAACCATTCCCGTCCATCCACCTCCAACACTCACTCCGATGTCTTGTAGACTACAAGATGCAGTTAGCCATGTAACTCTACCTACTTACTACGACGTCCAAAAACTCATCCTTTTTCCTGGCAAATGTCATCAACTATAAGACGGAAGTCACGCCAAGTTGCAGGGCTCGGAGCAGTAGGCAAACATCTAGAAACATTCAGCTTTTTGGCGTTATTTTATTATTTCCTTCAACCGGAGAAAGTGTAGGTATCCAGTGGTGCGTAGCGTGAAATGGAAAATTATAAAGGGTTGCGCATTAAAAAAGTTTATTTTGAATTTAACACGATGGAAAACACCATCTTGTTCTTGTTTTGTAAATGACTTTGTTTAGATTACAACTTTTTGTAGATTCTATTGTTTTTGTTGAACAACATTTTCCTTCCTGGATGGTCATTTTTGTTGCATTGAAACCACTTCATGTGTGGATGATATCACCATTGAATAGTTAGCCGAACTGGTTGGACATTATCCCAGGATACCACTTAAGGCATTGGTGACTCATATAACAGTCCGAGCAAACGGGGTTTGGACCCTGTTTCAATCAATTTCAACGAGCATTGAGCCGCTCTATGAGGTCGTTTATGTTACGACAAACGAGGTGAGGGCTACATACACAAAAACAGTTATCCCCTTATTGCCATTTTCCGACTTACCAGCTCCTTTATCCCCATAAAACTGGACCGTTTTCCACTTCCTTCTACACGTTTTCAAGCATTTTTCCTGGTTTCTAGTGACTCTAGTTTATTTTATGTTCAAACATCATAAATGTGCGTTGCTTTTCTAAAATACAAGTTACTTCCAACTAATAGAAAGATTTCTTAGCCGTGAGTAAATGGGTATTGAACGTTGTGGATAGAGTTGAGTTTTATCTACCAGTAGTTGTAGTAGCAAATCACCTTTTGAATTACATGACCTGTATTGACTAGTCATATTTACAAATGGAATGAATTGGTGCGTCCTCGTTCATCTGGGACATAAGGAGAAAGCCATTTCAATGTCAAGACGCTGCGTGAGTTTAGTTATTTTATTAATATGAAAAAATGTCCAGCCTTTAACAGGCCTTCTATGGTTAAAATGCTAGTAACTGTCGAATTACATGCAGTTTCATAACCCATTCATTTTTGTGGAAGTTACAAATTGAACGGAAGCATTCAGCATTTTATGTGCAAAATGGTGTTGTTTCTTGCTCTTTATCGGTAGTAAAAGTTTGCAGTTTGCATTATATAGTCTACAAAAAATATAAAACTGCAGTCGACTGCATACTTGACTGTAAATACGACCAATATTAGCAATTCTTGCAGTCTAAAACAGTCAGAATAAAACAGTCTATCAATAAATCTCAAATGTTTTTGGATCACTTTGAAACTTTTGGACTCTGTTTTATAGGGCACTCAAGGAAATATCCGTTTACCATTGGGCTTACTCAGTTTAGTCCTCAATTCAGTAAACAAGAATCGAAAGGTGTAGTGATGTATGTATTTATTCGCTTTAGGGTCTATTTCCGATGCACAAAATGACTTGGTTTTTTGCACTTGCAACTTAATTGCTCGGAATTGTAAATACGACCAATATTAGCAATTCTTGCAGTCTAAAACAGTCAGAATAAAACAGTCTATCAATAAATCTCAAATGTTTTTGGATCACTTTGAAACTTTTGGACTCTATTTTATAGGGCACTCAAGGAGATTTCCGTTTACCGTTGGGCTTACTCAGTTTAGTGCTCAATTCAGTAAACAAGAATCGAAAGGTGTAGTGATGCATGTATTTATTCGCTTTAGGGTCTATTTCCGATGCACAAAATGACTTGGTTTTTTGCACTTGCAACTTAATTGCTCGGAAGTGTGTGAGCCAAAAAATATTGCAACCATGCTTGGATTTTATACCAAGCTTGTTTTTATTCCTTGCAAAATTACTTCTTTTCCTTAAAATCTACAAATCAATTATTTTGAAGTGAGTCAATTGAACATTTTTTTATCGTCATTCACGAACGAATTGATTTCACATCTTGAGGACGGAGGGGTGAGGTCAAAAGAATGCATTGAGCAAATACCGTCCCGTTACTCCTTCAGCTCGTATCACAACAACGCATCAATTTTACCTAAAGTAAAAATAAGTGAATTGTATTTTTTGGTCGGTTGGTAGGGGATGAAGTAGTCATCTCATCTCATCCTACTCTCATTTCTGGAAGGACATGGACACTGCCGTTTTATGGAATCTTTCTCCACTTATTCCATGTGAATGTGACGATGCATTGTGTTTATTTTGGGGAGAAATTCACTTTCTTTCCCCAATCCACCACCCATCAGCAAACCAAGTAATAGTAAGCAAATAAAATGCGGACCACGCGGAATCCATGGAACGTCTTCCACGAGACATTCAAATTGTGACTAGATAGACGGGACGAAACCTCAACCACACATACTTATGACTGAGGCTGTGCCGTGGCAATGTTATTATTTAGAGAGACAAGCTTAGCTCAAGGAAATGGAGCAGCAAGGAAGAGCGGGTTTGTCACTGTCAACCAGAGTTAATGTATTTTATAAAGGAATATGCTCCCATAATAGTGGAACCCAATGACTTTACCGCCTCTCAATCCTGTCAATGTGTCCTCATTCATTTTCCTGTGTATATTTCGGAGAAAGTTGAGGATGACTAGCTGCATCAATGAGATCACATAAGATAGAAATGGGAATGGAGACAGCTAACGAACAAAAACGAGGGAGACGCTACAGTTCAGTTCCTTTCACCATTTCACTCATAATATCTCGTCGCATCATTATGAACGGCTCAAAATGTTTTTAATATATAAGCTCCCCAAGTGTTAGGCAGTGTTGCTACTAGACATCTATGACTGTCATGGTTCTATTTACAAGGTATTCAACGAGGCTTGGAAATAATACTGGAGCCTTATTAATTTAAAGGTACAATCAAATAGAAGTAATTATGAACTGACGTAGGGCGTTTAAGATACTAAAGAGTATTAAAACCAGCAAATGATGTGAGTTCGTTGGAGAAAGTATTGAGAGAAAGCGGAGTGAATGCCCTTCACAACGACATCCATCTGCTTCAAAGACTTAAGTTATGCGTAACGTGGCAATGCTTATTCAACCATGGGACTGCTATTAGGACAAAGTACCTACCCATGCAGCATATTTTACTAGGAGGTTGGTTATGGAATTTCCTTTACTCGTTGGAGAAAGTCATTGGTGAGATTCTTGCAATGCCACACTCCTGATATTAGTGATCAACCATCCGTGGATGGGTGGAAGAAAATATATTACACAAATTGACAACATCCTCATTTCATTAAGAGTATCCTTTACCACATCAGTGACCTCGCAAAAGTAAAATACTTACCTTCCAAAAGCATGGCGGGTGAAACATGACAATCTTGCCAAACTTTTTATTTTTCTTGCAAATAAAAAAGTGTCATTTACTCGTTTGACACGTAACAAACTGTTTATCTGCTCAGCAGGATATTGGTTCAAATACCCAAATTCCCATCACTTTCCAAATTGACGACACGATTTAAGCAGGTGCTTCATCAAACTTGTGAAACAGAATGTTTTCTGCCCTTCCTCATTTTATTTTATAATGGACTTTAAGTCTTCTTGATCTAAATGTCACCTAGAATATCTGAGCATTGTGGTTTTAGAACTCTGAAAGAGGTCTTTGGCTTCTGAAATTGCCGTTTGAGGTTCCCATCAGACGTCGACAATTTCAATGTTCATGTGTCAACATTCAACATCCCATCTACATTTCAAGTACTTTGCCCTAACCACCACTCATCATCGGAGAACTTTGACAGGAGTTCTTCCTAGAACTAAAATTCCATTTAAAAAGTGTCCAATTCAACCCCTTACGTCAACCTGGTCTCATTTGAATTCAACAAATTTTCTTGTGAATTGAAATAAGTTGGATGTTTAACTTGGGAGAAGGTTTTTTCCCTAAATTCCTGGTATTAAGGATGATGGATTATTTAATCAAATTAACATTTCCTTCGTAATCTCACCTTTCTTCCTTAAATTGACAAGTTTGGTTGATATTGTAATTAAAAAAATCTATCAGTTTTTAAATCAAATCAATGCCCACCCATTCTCGTATGCCAATACTGGACATACACAAACACACATTTGCAATCCTGACAGCCTTTAACATGTCATAAAGTCTGGTGTTGTAACCCTTGCAAAAACTTTCCGTCTGAGTGGGACTTCCTTTTATTTGCATTCAAAATCTAGGTGGAAAAGTAAACTTTTTTTGCAAACTCGTTCACATATTTGAATAAAAATTCGACATTTCAACATGTTGAAAATTCCAATTCCATCCAGTTTATGTTTTGATCACCCAACCAGCGTGTCTAGCGTATGCAAGAGATGTGGACTATGTAGAACAGAGTTGCTAGAGTTTTATACCGTTTGTGTACAAAGGCCTTCTTGGAAAAGTTAACTTTTTTTCAGCTACTTCGCATTTACCTCCGTCCTTGGTTTGGAATTTGAAAAGAAAATGAAATTTTTTGGCGTGTGTGTTAGAGAGAAAGGTTCCGGTTGGTGGAAAGTGAAAGTAGGTAAGTGAGTTCTCTCTTTTACAAGTTTTTCTTGGTTCAAAGTTCACTAGTTGGTTGGTGTCCGAAAGTACAAACGCCGGGAGGCGTAAGGCTCCGTGGCTAAAAGTAAAAAAAGAGTAGGTCGAAGTCTACAAGTTGAACATTGTTGGATCTGGATGGAGAAGGAGGAGGAAGGGGAAGAAGTCTAAAATCTAGAGTTTGCATCATTCCAACAGGAAATGAAACCTTTTTAGCCCTTGTTTTCTGCAAGGCAAGCAAGAATGGATTGGCATCATATTATATTATGCCATTGGCATCGAAATATTTATTCAGTATTTTCTATCGTGGTTCATGAGTATAGTGACGAGCCACAGTTTTGCGACAATTTCTAGGTACAAGAGTTATGTTAAGACAATACAAAGGATATGAAAACTGTGTGTACTATATCGCCGTATCTTGATTTCATCTTTGCATTAATTGATATTTATCAGTGTTAACTTAGTACAGCCCGTAGTTTGATAAATTCAATATTAAACTTTGCGAATACGAATCAGCACTTTAGATTGTAACAAGTTTTTGCATAGTGCTGTAACAAAACAGTTCCCTTTTTGTCCTGAAGGCAAGGAGGAATAACTGGTGAAGAAAGTTTAAGCTCTATTTTAGAGTTGAGGCCATGATATGCCTCCTAGCAATGAGAACTTGGAAGGACGACGACGACGACCTGACCATCCTCTCCCATGTCATGTCACCACTGGCCTGGTTTTGATTTGTGGAGAAAGACCTCAAGACTCGGAAAGAATAGGGAAAGTAAGTTGCCAAGACCAGGAATAAAAGTATTGTAGCAACATATAGGCTCCGGATGGTCTGACACAAAAATGTGGTGCAGAACAGCCTCCTCTTATCCAAAGAAATTGGGAGACAGGTCCACGATTAATCGTGGAAAAGTAATTTGCCAGTTGCCACTTGTTTGTCACGGGAGAAAGGAAGATTGGAGGAAATCGCAAAAACTTAAAACATTAAGCTCGTGTCAGGCTTGATACAAATCTTTAAAATCTTTAAATCCTTTCCTTAAAAAGCTGTTTCGTTACAATTTTTTATTTCTTACTTTTTTAGACTTTACTTTAAAACCCATACGCGTGTCTTTTGTATGTAAATATTTTGCATTAAAAAGTTATTACACGTTCCCAACGCATGTACTGAGAGACAATAAAGGCTCAAGTGAGTTGAACAAATTAGGGAGAATCCTTTTTTCTAAGCTTCAAGAGAAAGTTTTACATTTCCGTCTTTGGAGATTCGACAAGGCCCACGCACAAAGTAGAAAATGATAATTGTTTACTTCAAAAAACTTTTACTTTGAAAAAGTTATAATATAATTAAAATTCTCTTTTTTTAAAGGTTTGTTTGCGCCCGAGCCTCCTTATCGTATCTTTTCAATATGTCAGGAATAATCAGATAGAAAAGTGACACCCAACACAATAAAAATTATTATTGGGCATACACAGACACTTATAGGATCGCACTTTTTATCCCAAGAAAGTTTCCATTGCATTTCTCCAAAGACTAAAAAGAAAAACTGAAATAATTTTACTAATTGCAATAAAGAAAGCGAATGAAATAATTGTGACAACTTTTGTTCCTTTTGGATTAAAAACTTTTGTTTTGTTTTCCGGCATCGTCCTGGGTAAGATTTCTTTATAAGATTGCATTTCTTTGGCTAATCCAAACTCCAAGAAATCCACATAAAACCAAAGCTTCCTGTGTGGCATATACACAAAATGTCGTAAGGTTATTTCAACTATTAGTTAGTTGTATAGCAAATGGCTACGACGGAGGAGAGGTGAAAAGGAAACTCTTGCAGCAATAAAACTTTTGCTTATCTTTCTCCCCTCCTGTCCTATCCTATCGTATCATGGATTGAGTTTGAACCTCGGTTGGAATCTTAAAGATATCTCTCCAACAAACTCAATCCAAATCTCCAACTTGAGACATTTTTTAAAGCATTTGCAATCCCAATCACAATACCAATCGTGTCATCTCAACCACAGATAAGTTCCGGTTACAAATGCGATATATCTCATCTTTAAAATTTTATCGGGCACTTTGCTTCGTTGGAGAAGAACCCAAGTAAACTTGGAACTTTCCTTCACTCTCAGCTCCACGAAAAGAGAGACGATTGCAGAGAATCTTGTGTAAACTCGGCATTATACCAAACACTCGGCCCTTTGCTGGGTGAGAAAGAATGAGACGTGTGGAAGAAAAATTGCCCGTTTTTCTCAAAACTTGAGATTTCAAGAGGAGCTGTCGTTTGCATTTGCAATCCCAATCACAATACCAATCGTGTCATCTCAACCACAGATAAGTTCCGGTTACAAATGCGATATATCTCATCTTTAAAATTTTATCGGGCACTTTGCTTCTTTGGAGAAGAACCCAAGTAAACTTGGAACTTTCCTTCACTCTCAGCTCTACGAAAAGAGAGATGACTGCCGAGAATCTTGTGTAAACTCGGCCCTTTGCTGGGTGAGAAAGAATGAGACGTGTGGAAGAAAAATTGCCCGTTTTTCTCAAAACTTGAGATTTCAAGAGGAGCTGTCGTTATCTCGTTACAATCTTAACAACTCTTCTCTTACCACCACAGCCACAACCAAGTTGAATGGTTTTATATGTGTTATTCTACTCGTACTTACATTCTATATCCGCATTCAAGCTGTCTCTTACAGATGGCAAATTGTAGGAGCAGCAGTTGCAATTCTTTTCATGCATATGGGATGCAGTAAAGTTTCTGAAAAATTAAAATGTTATTCCTTCGCCAAATCCTACGTTTCAGTTGCACTTTGAAGAAAGTCGGATAATTCCTTTAACCAGTAGTCGAGACATTTACCCCGTCCAACCGTGCACTGAGATTTATTGCAAATTACAATTACAAATTGCGCACGCCTTAAAATATTTGGAACGTCATTTGTTGTAGTTGCTCATACAAATCACCCGACACGCCAAGAACCGCAGCAGGCATATCGTAGCTTATCATTCATTACTTGTATGTACTCGTATATCTCTTGTTTCCGCCTTCCTAATTAGAATCCCAAAATTCCTGGCTAAGGAGCAACTAATCTCAAGCTCCTGTGGTTGATTGCATTTCACGGCGTGTAAACAAGGGGCGGGTTTTCTTCATTTGGAAATTTTGAGGAACAGCTTATCCGAAACATACCATTCAACCAGCCAACCAAGAAACTCGGAATAATTGAACTGTGGTTTTCTTATCGGATTGGAAAGGGAATGAGTGAGTGAGAGGAGTTTCGTGGTGTGTTCCTGTCTCAAGTTTTGTTTTGCTTTTCTTAAGTCGGAGCTGGCAGACAAAGTAAGAAAGCAATCCAGCAAATGAAATGAATTCGAATCAACGGAAATGAAAATGAAATGGTGTGGATGCCAACAAGGGTACAAATTACAACTTATTTTGTTTATCACTCTAACCTAAGACACCATGCAAGGATAATACGCTCGCAACAAATACGCATATTCATTTGTGTCTTGTCAGCCAAAAGTTTTTTTGCTCATGCAGAAATTCCAAGAACTTGGTAAACTTACGCAATTTTGCTTAACTCTTGCTGAATCGTACAAGGGAGTGAATTGAGTTTGTTCTGTTTTGAGATAATCAGCTTTCTCTCTTTTGAATGAGAAACCAAACCAAGAATAGAAGAGACTTATCTTTCTCCTCTTGTTTCTATTTTGTCCTTGTTTTTGGAAGAAGTAATAAAAGAAGGGAAGCAGTAATCTTTTTCCACTCTTTGGAATCTCTGTAGAATAAGACATGTGGAAAACAAAGTGGAGGCTATAAAAACACTTAATGGTCCTCCAATAATTACGCCCATAAAACATCGGCTTATCTTCCCTGTATCATTTAAATGTTTATTTCAATTGAAGTTCAACCACCACCGCCCCACCACAATTCCATTCACCCAGCCAACCAGGGATAGAACTTCAAATGAAATTACCCAGTTTCCCATCTCATTCCTGAAATTTACGGGCCTTTTACCCGTTACTGGAGTAGATTTGAGCAAAATTTTGCCAGTTTTTACCAAAAGTAGGCAATGATGGCCATGGAGGGTGGGACAGGTAGAGGAGAGGGACTAACATTTTTTGCAGTATAATGCCAAATTCTGCCTTGAACATGAATGTGCAATAATCTTAAATGGTCCAACCAAATTCATGCATTCAAATGGATTGTAAGCTGTTGGAAAAGCGCTGCAGCTGCACACAGGCAAAATGAAGTTTGTTCAAATTGCGGTAAATAATCCTGGAAAAGGGTTGGATTTCGGGAAACCTGCATTAAACCACGGAATTTATGTTGTGTCCCATTTATTAGTGGGACTCTGAACAGTGACAAATGTTCTGCAAGATAGATCTTCTGAAATGTAACAGATCGGATGTCGCCTTCACCCCGTGACTGGGCAAATACAAGTTATCAAGTGTCGGATCTTTGGGCAGTACAGCAACCTAAATGTTCATCAGATCCAGGCAGCCCAACACGAATGTAAAAAAAGGGCTGTGTGACTACTTCTTTTCTTCCTCTGTGAGGTTGAGGTGACATAAGTGCTGCTGTTAAAGTAACGTATCGCCCCAGAATTGCATGGAATGGTTTTATTAACTTACTTTTCCTGAGAAAATGGGACTTCATGAAGAGTCTTGTAATGGTTAGTCCCCGTTTATTGACCACAACCCTAAAAAACTGGGAGGATTCCTACGATTCCATCCTTTCTTTCTGAATCAATCAGTTGTCATCATTCAGCCCTTTTTGGGCAAAGTGAAAGCCTTCCTCTGGCAACTTCACACTGTCGAAAACCAACTGTCTCACGCACCAAAATGAAAAAATAGCAGCCAAAAGTAAATGAATTTCACCCTCCCTTCTTTTTATTGAACTTTACCTTTGGGATTAACTCGACACATTTTTCTACTTGAACCAATATAATCTACGCGTCTAATTCCGTCTTGGAACTATCCTTCAGACTCTTAGTTCACTGGGTTTAATCTAATTCTCACCAGACCACCCACCAGGATTGTACAGGCGATGAATGAAAATGGCATTTATAATCTGTGGACTTTTAAAGTGGTAGAATGAAAGTAGAATCAATTCAACTCTGAATTTCTTGTAATCTTTATCTTTGAAAGTGCGGTTGAAGAGGGAAAGGTGTTAGTAGGTCGATAAATCGGAAGGATTAGTAAAGAAGACACGTCAAGAAGACACAATGCCTAATAAAAGTTTAATGACTCAATCTGGGTTTTCTATTGTCAGCTCTAATTTAAAAATTTGTCACAGTTCCCATCAAACCCTTTTAAGAATTTTATCCGCAGACATGACCAAAATCTTTCCCTGGTCTGGATTGAGATAAATAAATTATGCATT
>JAAXNX010001625.1:6203-16927 GCA_036491905.1 Folsomia manolachei | reverse complement strand
GTCCTCCGTGAAGACAGGAGATGGAAAATATGCCTGATTCGCAAAACAAGAACATTCTAATATTCTAATTGCAATTGATTACATTAATAAAATATGTTATGCTATACCTCAACTGGGGGTTCGGCCGTTTGGTGTTGAAATAAATCCGCATGTTTTTCCCTCACCCACTTGGCAGCCTTCCGTCCAGCCTCTTTGGATAAGGCGTAACTTCTTTTATTCATATTTGAGTAAGGTATGAGATATGGATCATCATGAAACTTGTAATGGGGGGCTGTATAATCCCTTCCAACCGTACTGGCCAGGGCCTTCACAAACCGATCAGTTAAATTACACACCCTTCTCAATAAACTTTATATTTATAAATCCGCTCGCCTTTAAAATATCCGTGGGACTGCGGTCAATTCGTCTAGGAATTTTGATGTCTTCAAGTTTTGGTAGACTTTTTGGCTTTTTCCGTTCCGTAATGGGAGGTGGGGGATTTAATATCTCCTTTAATCTGGGCGTCCATGTGATTGACTTTGCAAAATGACGTTTCTGCACCCTGTAAGGTAAAAATGTGATAAAATATACCGCATAAATGGGCGACTATTTCTTAAAATAAACTTACAGGAACTGACGGAGGACAACTAAATCCTTGAGGGAACCCCCGGTCGCCATTTTTCCAGGTGAACTTTTTAAGTCGGGCTAAATTACAATCTCACACTAATAACTAAATAAACTAATTCATTTAGTATAAAAAGTTCATTTCCAAAAAAACCTAGTATTTTGCACCGGGTTTCTCTCTCGCGGCTGCTTGTGCTCAACTTTCTCCGTCGTTTAATACACCAGTGTCTTATACCCTGCAAAACTTGGCTTGCTTTCTCTCAGAGACATGAATCTTTGTTGTGCTGTGCATTACTTGATTTTGCATGCACTACTAACAGGAAATGGATAACATCACGATCGTGTAATCAACGAAAAGTGGTAAAATACTTTTTTATTCATTCCCAAAAAAGTCTCAACCAACATTACTTCAGGAGTCTCATTTATTTCGATTCAGGATGCATTAGATTGAAGGGTGTTTGGTTGGGATCTTGGACATCTTCTTTCCGCGTCATTTGTGAGAATCTCGGCAACTCGGACACTCTGCTTCTTGCCCTCGCCCGAAGTAGCTCTTGTTGTATGATGAGCTCATTAGTTAAATATTCTTCCCTTTGAATTTCTTGCTGTAACTTTTCCGGTACGTCAGGTATTGCCCAGCGGACTAGGAAGAAGCAGGCTGCCACAATATTCTGGAACGTTTTAGGTCAACAATTTGAGGTTAGTATTTACCTTTTGTAGTCAGTGAACATACTTGGAAAGCAATCACGAATATGACCCTCCCAAGCCAGACCTTCCAATGCGTATCGTTATATTCGTACTTGGGAGATTCATTGTAGTTATTTCTATAGGCTGGGAAGCTGCGTGGTAATACAGTCAAAGGAATTTAAGTAGGCATTCCATTACTTTGGTACAAGTTTTGAGAAAAATACCTGCAAAATTCAGGGTTACTGGAACTGTTGGATGTTTCAATATCACGGACTTCATACTGGCATAAACTATGCTCCAAGAAACCATCCAAAGTTCCATAACGGGGGTCACTTTCATGAAGTATATAATAGCGATAGACAAATTTATCCACAAAATTTGATGTTATCGCAATAATGAAGGCGTTTGAAAGGACGGCGATTTTGGCCTAATTATGTAATATTGATATGAATATTCTTCGGTACATAAAAATTGTTGGGATTGATATGCAAATGATATTGCCTACCACAGTTTCCATAATGCTGTACCAAATCCCAATTCCTTTCCCCCGGAGAGCAACGGGGCGCTTGTAATGTTTTACAAACTTTTGATGCATCAGAACGAAGTTCAATTACATTGTTCAGCAAGGCGAAAAATGGGGCTAGTGGAAATGCTGATGAGAAAATTGTGATGAATCCGTATTGTATCACTTTAAATAAAAAATATATGAATATCATCAGTGCACTAATAACACATATAAGATCTTATGTGTTAAAGTTTCGAAACTTTGCACATACCCATTTCCAAATATTCTTCCGTCAAGTTCTCAAGCCTCCAGTCAAGCAATCTGTAGTCCATTAAAATCTGTTTTTCAAAGACCTCAATCTTATCCACAGACGTTTTTCTGAGTTGTCTGTTATGGTAAAGTTTCAAAAAGAATGGAATGATCAAATCCCTCAGAGCGTTTTTTGCTTGTAATCCAATCATGACCACAGCCAACTGAATGCATAGCTCAGGCATGCAACTTATTTCACACTGGTAAAAAAAAGTAAGTAAAATTACTTGATGCAACCAACTTTTGTCAAATGTAGTATTTACCTCTTCCTGCCTCCATTTTCCAAAAAGTTTGACATATTTACGTGGGTGTCCCACGAATCTTCCCTTAAAAAAGGCAATGTATAATAGAGACCCATAATGATTAATGAATTCCAGTGCATAGAGCTTGAAAGCAAAACTTGATTCGTATTCTGTATAAGTTCGTGGAATCTCTAAATCCGTCAAATACTTGGCAATGGGTTCATAGATCTGTGGAAATTTTTACATATTCTTAGCATTATCATGCTGTACTACCTTTCGTAATTTACGATAATATAATATATTATTGTTACGAACATAGCTGAATATCAAAATAAAGACAACATTGATTAGTGCGCCCGTAAGTGTGATAAGCCACAATGCATATTGATGCTTTAGACTGCTGAATGCCACCAAAACCGATATCCGATATACAATTACTCCAATGGATGCAGCCAGTGCGATTAGCATCTGTTATAAATTACTGGATTCAAACAGAGAAGATTAAGTTTTACAAAATATGTTGTTCATACCAAGCCCAGAACTCCGGAAAGTGAGACGATTGTGTATGGAAGCTTGACCTGTGCGGGGACCAAATGGTTAAATAGAAAAACGTACCGAAATTAAGACAAAATGTTATCTGACCCTCCAAAATGGTACGGCTGGCTCGATAGTGTTTGTAATAAAGTTGTATTGTTTGCTTGTTGAATTTTTCAATTTCGCAACATACTCTGGCCGAGGAGCCTGGTCTCGTTCTGTAAAATTGTTGAGGTGCCATTGATGGTTGAGTTCGGCTAAATGTAGAATCAAAAGTTTAAAAGACAGGATGAATCTAAATAAGTACATAGCTTAGATTGCATAAAATCGACATTTGTTTAAAATGCAATTTTACCCGAATAACGTTTCCAAATTTCCAAAAAAACGACAGCTGGAAAGTACGAAATCAGAGGTATAAAATTTCCAATCATGCAATATCCATGCAATAAAACTTTCTAAACTTACTCCAAATTGACATGAAAAATGCAAACACAGCAGTTAAATCATTGTCGAAGACAGTCGCGATTTTGGATTCCACGCACATTGAAGACAATTTCCGAAATTCACAGATATTTTCACATACTGGACACATCGTTCTATTATTTGCTTTCCCGGAGCAGATTGCATTTCTAATTCAAAAAAAAAATTCAAAAATTATTTCGTTTTTTTTTTCAAGATGAAGTTTTTGATTAGAATAGTTACGTGTAAGAGTCGTTTATAATAGAGATTGTTCCATAGAAGAAGCATATTATTCCCATAATCGATGGGATTATTAACATGGAGGTATAAAAGCCCAACCAGGCAAAGTAATTGGCAACTTTGGCTCCAAAGTACATTCTAATGGCGTCCAATGGCTGAAATTTCATGCAGTTCCTAAAACTTGCCCAGTAATGGAACAACAACCCTCGTTGGCATTCTTCCGAATGGTAGCTACCCTGTTTTGCATAGAATTCGTATTTCAAATAACAAATACTAGTAATGCATAAAATTGCTTCACATACATCATGTAACGGGTACACTGATTTGTACGCATTGCAGTTAATAAGTCTCTCATATCCAAATGCCAATGCATCATTGTCATCTTCACTGTATCTTGTTCTCTTCAAAATAAAATGTATAATTCTCGAGCGAATAGCAGGACTGAAGTAGGTGGACAAGTTGAATTCATTAATGTCGAATCTGCGTAAAATTTATATTTCATTTACAGTTTGAAAAATTAAAAATGATTGAAAATGCCAAACTCACAAATAATTCTTGTCCTTATTGTAAGGTGCAGTAATATCATGTCCTGGTTTTGGAAATATTGCAGGATTTATTCGGAAATAGGCTCGGAAACGTGAGTAACTTTTCCTTGCTAGCTTTCCAATGAAGGATTGCTTACGTACATCCAGTACTCCTGGAACCTGGGAAGATAGAATCATTGAATTTCAATCATTGCATTGTTACAAATTTTTTTTATCTTACCTCCTTTATGGGCATTTGCAATCTCAGAATTTCGCCGTAACGTTGCAGCACTTCTAGTGGAGCATATATTTTGGTGAAATGCAGATCTTTAGCATTCAGGTCTTCTTTGGATATGATGAGTCCTTCTGTCTCCAAGTTAAATTCGTAGATTTGCCTTCGCAGAACGGATTTTTCAGATTTGGACCCTTGATCTTTTCCATACCACACGAGGACGAAGTCAATAGGATCCATGGGACTTTGCTCATTGGCCTCGGTGAGGTCTATTAAGGATGGGTCCTTGCTATCCGGTTCAATTCCGTTGGCCGAAGCTGCTTCTTTGTCTCCGTCAGATTTCATAATGGGACCGTGGACTCTGAAATGTGTCGTACTTATAAGTTTATGACTAGTAAGTAAGCCAATGAGGTCGGGTCGGGGTTCAGGAAAATGCAGGAAAATCTACAAGGCAAATTCTGTTGACAATATTCATAGAAAAAAAATCCTGTCTGTAGCTTTGCATGCAGCGTCATAGAAATGCAATAGGTAGACATTGATTATGATTTCATTTACTTGAACTGCATGACTTTCCCTGAAGTGAAAGTTTGACAACACCAAATGAAACACGGGCTAAACATGCAAACCTTGTTACTCAATTCTCAAACTTCCTTAAAACGTGTAAATGAAATGCGTCTAGAGAAATGCAAGGGGGTTATTAACCGGGTATTGCACATAGAAATACAGTGTTCATTATCAAATGCACACTTATGAAGTGTTTGCGCAGTACAAGACTTTCTCCAAATAGTCGTCGTAATCCGTCACCGTAGGAGAGCATGTTTTGTTTTGTTTTGTTAAGATGTACTACTGCAAATTTTCCGTGCTGTATCTGACTTAAAAATCTGTAATATGCTAATTTAATGGAGTTCTTGCATTAAAGATACAATGACCCGGATATGTATCAAATATTTGAACAACACATAAGAGTAGAATAAAAATTACAAATATTTAATACAATAAACAATAATTACATAAGCATACTTAAAGTAGCAAAAATCAGACTATTTTTTCACAGTTCTTTTTCTAGTCTTAAAAAATCTCTGGTGATTTATTTTCCGTGCTGTATCTGACTTAAAAATCTGTAATATGCTAATTTAATGGAGTTCTTGCATTAAAGATACAATGACCCGGATACGTATCAAATATTTGCACAACACATAAGAGTAGAATAAAAATTACAAATATTTAATACAATAAACAATAATTACATAAGCATACTTATAACAGCAAAAATCAGACTATTTTTCCACAGTTCTTTTTCTAGTCTTAAAAAATCTCCGGTGATTTGCAGTCCAGTTTTCGAAAATACTTGGCGAATATCGGGTTATACACTAAAATTTGATCGTTGCATTACAATGAGATTGGGGTTATCAAAGTCATACTGCAGTTAATGAACTGCTGTTAAAATAGTCGAAGAATTAAAACTAATACAATACACTACATTTGAGTAACTCCAACAATGAACGAAATGATAACCAGTGTGATAAGTATGTAAAATATGATAAGAAGAATGCTGCTCTTAGATCTTCCAGGCTCAACGAGGTAGCCGGTGAACTATAATTTTTAAAAAATACCAATTTAAATTAATACTTAATTTGTACTATCTGTAAGATATTTACAATTATGACTTACGGGAATTAAGCTCGAAGCAAACACCATGTACTTTGCTTTTCGGTCGAGATTCGGTATAAAGTGGACACACAACGTTCTATCGTCAAATCCAAGGTTTATCCACTTTTTGTAGGAAATCGTCCCTGATGGACTGCCATCAAAATTAACAAACTCTAAAGTAGCAGTCTTAGCAGGTGAGAAGAGGCAACAAGTGCAGAATTGAACCCAATTTGTTTTAATCCTCAGTAATTTCTTCCACTTGTCCTGTAATGTGTAGCCTCCAAAAATGTGCTTGACCGTTGTGAACTTTAGTATTCCAGCTCCTTCAATGTCACAATTTTGTTTCTGCATCAAAAAGATCAATCAATAGAACATTTTTGCACTTGCACAACGATCAATTAACAAAGTAATTAGTACACTTACAAAAATTCCATGCCGCTTGAAACTAATCACTCCATGACCAGAATTTACCACGATTGCAAAGCTCATAGTGTGACCTTTCTCCCGTAATTTTCCCAGAAGAAATGCCCTTTCTCCACGACCATCTAATACTTCGTAGACTGACGTTACGTCGAAACTTGAGAGAGCATCTGCAATTCAAATTGCACAATATTATCAAATATTGTCAAAAGCTTTCTCAATTCATTTTTGAATAGCTTAAAATTTCTGAATTACCTGGAATAGCTGGCTGAGATTCTCGGACAAAAAGTTTGTCCGTGTTTCCAATAATTTCTTCAAGCTCATCGATAAATTCCGGTGTTGCCGAACTTAAATCTACAACAGACAAGATAAGCAAATTTAGAAATTCTTGTCAGTAATATAATATTCTAACAATGCCAAAATAAATACCTTTGTGCGACTCTCCACTACCCATTCCTAGAAGTACAACGGCTTCCGGCTCATCCATTTCAAGTCCACTTAATTTAATATTTGATTCCATTACGGAACAAAGAAATTTTGACTACAACTTGAACTGCTAACGTTGTAAAATAATGCACAAACTTATAGTCCAAAAGAAATACGTGTTTTTTTTTATTTACACGCCGATATTGAGTAAAATTAGGAAAGTTAATTAATAATTTTTGTCACTTTTTTGACCATTTTTATCAAAACTATTCCTTGTCAATTTAAAATATAAAATTAATTTATAAAGAATTGCTTTAAAAGAAATCAGTCCCAAAACCCCGTATGTCTGTATTTGACACAAAATACGGCTCCAGTCAGTATTGGATTACAACCCCCACCAATCTCACCTTTCTCGACATCTCTTTCTTAAACAGACAATGAAAAAGGTTGCATTTTTATGTTTCTTCTTCTCCCACGGACTTTGGTGAGATGAGATCATTTTATTAGTTTGGTTTGGTTACCAGTTTTCGTTGGACCTATACTTCATCTTGTTTAAACTATTTGTGCACCTGCCTGGATATGGAGTTTCCAGGAAAGTGGTTGGAAAAGAGGTTTAGTTGTAGATGAGGTTGCATTAGATTCAGGTGGGTTCATAGGTAGGTACTCAATGACTTTTTGGATTAGCCAGAGAGATGTCATTCATAGGATGAAGGGTATAAGAGATCACTTTTAAATGCATGAGATACAAATTTTGAGAAATTTCTTTCTCTTGGGTTCCGCAACATTGCTTATATTCAGCGGAATTTAAATCTTGGTTACTGTGTCACAGAAAATAAATGTTTTCGCTAAAGGAAGTAATGATGTTGTCATTACGTAAGAGTCATTCTACATTTACTGCCGTATGCTAATGAAGCATTGTCGGCCGACGTTCACATCGAATTGATGTTGGAAGTACAGCATTTATTTTATTACAGTTTTTGTCAGACGTGGAACCGTCATTGTTTTTAAAATCCAAACAAGTCCAATGATCCACATCATCTTAGACCACAACAATGAACAACCTCAAACTTTAAATAAAAATAAAAACTCGGCGAAACAAAAGATCTCAATTTTGTTGGGTTTGATTCAGATGAGTGCAAGGGTTTGGAATGCATTGTTTTCTTCAGGAGTTATTTAATGATTGCGTTTAAAATTCATAAATTACTATAGAATGAATAGAGCAATGGCAATCTTTATGTTGCAAAAATGAAAGACAAAGAAATTACTGGCGATTATATATTATTACATCCGCCATTGATTTTCAATAATGCCAAATAGTATCTTGAGTTATTTCGATATTTGCTTTTTGTTTAGATTAAACCCTTTAAAATCGCCGATACCACAATACCAAAAAATCTAATGTTTAAAATAAATAATGATTGAATCAATAGTGTTATGACATATGTATTAATAACACGTGGAATTAACTTTTAGTTTTTGTACTAATGAACATAAAAAATAGCTTGAGAAAGTCCCAAGCTGTGTGAACTAAGTTTATTTAGTTTATTGGAGTGAATGAATGCATACAAATTATGAGTGTATGCGACGCTTCTAACGACTGCAGAATAATTAAAAGAAATATGGAAAACCACAATTGCATTTTTATCAAAATTGTTTTATTATAAATGTGATTATTACGTAACCGACACATTCAATAAAAATAAAATACAACTTTGCAGAAACCCATCAATAGTACCAAGTAGAGTAGCAGCAAAGTTTCAAAAAACGCAAAGCAACAGCAATTAGTCAGGAAGTACATTTAGAAAACAAATGTCATTAACAATTCTAATTGAACTGTTAAATAATTAAGAAAGTTGATTACACCACGAGATAATACTATAATGTGTGAGGTTACCCAACTCAAAGAACAATTAACCGATCGCTAGTTTTTTGCAGATAAATAAGTGCATCGCATTGGCTTGGGTTTACTGCAACCTTTACATTTTAGTGTTTTTAGATTAATTTGAAATATAAACCACGAAACACATTAAAATATTCACTACCAAGATCATTTATTAGTAGGTTGGTGTGGGTCACGATCAGGTGCATATTATACCCAGCACAGCAAAATAAATGCAGGAGGATATCATTTTGATCAATTACTTACATTGCATGTTTACAAGAGTGATTGTAATCAATCACAAAAACATCTAGCAAAAACATCAACAAGCTTCAAACTTCACATTCTCAGTAAATCCTGCATTATCTTCGAATTAATTTTGAGAAATGGAATGTTCACGCTTCAATTTACTTTACAGAGCTTCTCGGTTCGAGACTCTCAGTTTCGTCTTGGTATTGACGACTGATAGTTCTGCTTCATTGTCTTCGAGCAACAATCGACAGGATAATTTCGCAGTTTTGGTTAAACTCAACCTAAATACTTTGAGAATGCATGTAATATTACCAACCAAATCAACCTTGCCGACCTTATGCAAGAGGTTAAATGTTTTTTTGGTTAATCACAACCACATAATTCAAGTGGAAATATGACAGTTTTAATTTCATTCTCCATTCTACAACCTACTGCGGAATGAACAAGCACCTTTAACAAGCACACTTAATTTGATTCTTGCACAATTTGAGCAAAAACGACAAAAATCAGTCCACAGTGCAAAAGACAATGAGCCTGTGTTGAATTGAATCTTTCCCTCAAATCCCTGTCGCCTTGCTTTAATTGGTTCCAATAGATCTTGAAGTTTGCAATATTACATTTCCATCCCAGTGGAGAGGTGTATTTCTATTATACAGGTCTATGGGTGTATGTCAAGCATAAAATTGACATTGTTACGAAATTGAAAAATATGTAGGCATTTGCAATATTACATTTCCATCCCAGTGGAGAGGTGTATTTCTATTATACAGGTCTATGGGTGTATGTCAAGCATAAAATTGACATTGTTACGAAATTGGAAAAATATGTAGGCAGTGACACATTTTCATTTTATGCAATTTTTAAATTTTGTCACACCGATCGACCCAACTTTCACTGTTCAAGTGCAATTAATCGCATTGATGACTGGCTGTCCGTAATTTTCAATGATACCTAATTTCAACCATTGTTATTAGCTGTTCCACTTACAATTAAGCATCGACAACCTAATTGAATTTATCAAAGTTCTCATCAATTACTCAGCAATGCGTCTCCGATTCTTACATGATCTACTCCGTCCATTGACTTATTTAAATAATGCGTGTAGATTAGTAATTAAAGTTGAAAATATATACCTATTTTTATTCACTAGTGAGCTATGGGTGCTATCTAGCAATCTTTCGATAAAAAGAGACGCGTAACATTAACCACTTAGCACCTTTCATTGATTCTCACCCAAAACTAGTTTTTTTACTATTCTATTTGTACTCCACACATTTCAACCTGCGAGCTGTTTTATGCAAAACAATCCATGAATACCTTTCAAGAAATTGTGTAGAAAGCAAAATTATTTAATTGACATGGTTGAGTATGTCTGCGTAATAATAATAGAGCAAGTAATGTATGCCTGAGTTCAGTTTAGATTTACATTACGTAGAATTACGCGATTTGATTGAAACGGTGGTCGATCGCTATTAAATTTGTTCCTTCATGGTGTGGTTACGTTGGCTGTGCCATAATTATAAGCTGCACTGATTTAGCACATTCACAGCGTAGTGCATTGTCTCATGAATGAGTATTATATTATCATCAAGTAGCCTGTGTATGTGCAAAAAGTGTTAAGGGTGTTAAGGAACCAGATATATCTCATTCCCACCGTTTGTTTAATCCTTTCATTTTCATTCCACATTAAAACATGAACTAATTTATCAACCAATACCACGCACCTGCATAACGCTACACCACACAATACCACAATTACATGGTG
>JAAXNX010001624.1:0-16932 GCA_036491905.1 Folsomia manolachei | reverse complement strand
GGTCACTTGATTTAGGGGCTGTAGTTGTGATTGTGATGTTCTTTACTGGCAGTAGCAATCCAATAATTGTTTCTTGTCCATTGTAATATGTTGTAATTGTGGAACTATTACATTCTAGCAAACTCTGATGGAATTCGGTACAAAAGGGGTGTTGAAAGAAGCAAGGATACAAATGGGTCTTTAACAGAATCCTGAAGGAGTTGACAGTCAGTGGTGGTGAGCCTTGAGACTGGGACCGTCTTAAAGTAATGGAATGTAGATGGAATGCATCATGACAATTTATAAATATTTATTAGACCCTTTGTCAAATAAATACAAGTTACCAGTCTGTTGCACTTGTTGTTTTGGGAAAATGGCCAAGTTCTAAAAAGACTACGCTACGACCCACGCGTACAGAAGGAAGTTAGCGTTAGTGTAATTTGGGTTGCAAAAAAATCAATCTTCTCCACCGATAAGGACCATGTTTCCTTAGGAAACTCTACAAACTCTTCAGTCACTAAGACTGCCACCACAACTCCTCATGTATTTAGATGTTATAGTACATTAATGCTTATCGTTAGTTAGTGGGAGAGTTGTGGTTGAGTTTCATTTTGGTTCCGCTTTCTCCGAAGCCTTTGAGAGGGAGAAAATTGAATTACCACATTTGTCCAGTTCAATTCTTCTCGGTGGTATTGTTTGGTCAAGAAGAGGAAATTTCTTGGCTTTGCCAATGAAGACGGATATATCAGATTCAAATATTGGAACGACTGGTTTCAGTATCGTCTCAGGTTTTTCATTATCAAATGTAGATTTAAATTTTATGTAGTAAAAGCACTAACCTAAACGAAATGGTGATATTTACCCAATTCTTGTCCATTAGTGACTTGCAATGCATTGGAATTAATCAAGTTTCAATCTTGAGACTTGATTGAATGCGACAAGTAATATGTCAGAGGAGGGTAGGGATTGGAACGATTTCTAGTCCCAGAGGCGTAAAACCCGAATTCGGTGCCATTACATTTATGTACAGCATGCAAGAATATGAGTACACTTTCCAAATCCAGGGTTGAGCTTGGATCCTTATAACTTATTTTATTTATTTGGACCACAACCACAAGATGAGATTTTGGTAAGGTTGCCTAAAGCAGGGCATGGATTGAACTAACAAAGCTAACTCGCTCTCAAAACAAGAAAAAGTCATGCCTTCCCTACCTATTTCCTCGTAGCTCTGATACGTACATTGTTCAATATCGATTGTCTCCAGAAAGATTTAGTGCTCTTTTATGGCTATAAACATTACATCCTTGGATCTTGGAGGTTGCTTGACTTTCTTTGGCTTGGCTTGAGATCTTTGCTGGGTTTGGCTTATGAGACAGAGGTTGTACAAATATTGAAGAAAATCACAAAGAAAAACAACTAATGTGACTCATTCCATTCCATTAATGGGTAAGTTTGGTTATCTTTTATGCCAAAAAATTCATTTTTTTACATGAGTAGTAGCCAAATTTTAATCAGCGCATAATATCTCGTCTTCTTTTGTTTAGTTCAATCGCTAAAAGATGTTTGGTTGTGGTATATTGCACGGGAATGTAAAATAATAATTTTCGAAAGCGTTATGCGGCGTTAAAAATAATTATTTGTTGTACTGATATCATATAGTGGTGGTAAGATGTTGAGCTGAAGAGATATTTCAAAATGCGAAATTATGTTTCCTTTTTAAATACAACTATTACACCCTCTATTGAACGAAAGCATTCCTAATTCATTCCATATTCAAATATAATACAAATCCCGTATACATAGCCAAAGTTCTTGTAAAGTATGACGTTTACTGCCCAAATTGCACTTGAACTGCACCAAACTGACATCTCCACCAGTTAAAGGATTCTGCATTTGAAAAGTAGAGCAAAAATGAAAAAAGTCACTCTCAATATTAGTGTCAACCAGTAGTGCCAGCCCCACTTTAACTTTCACCTGCATACAGTCATACGTGCCACTAAATGGATGAAAATTGTCAAAAATCCATAAAGGTTTGTGTAACGACGTGATAAAAATGAGAGGAATGCCTTTTTTATGAAGGACACCCTCCTTTCCTCAACTTCAACAGGCACCTACGAAAAAGAAAGTCGGTAAGAAACATTTACGCCTTTTCCGGTCCCGTTACACTTTTTTCAATCTTACCAACTTAACGTGTCTCTGAGTGAGAGAAAGTGCAGTGAAAGTGTAACAACTAAAGATTCTATACGTTAACTGGGCCTCCGTATTCAAGTAATGGGATGGGATGTCACCTTCCATCTCTTTACGTTTACGAGGACATAAATGGGTTATGGGGGTGTTTTCCTTAGTTTTATGAACTTATAAGGTACGCCATAATTTGTTTCTGGATTTTTATTGTACATGCTACACAACAGAGATTCAGCTTTCTCTGAGCAACCGGAAGAGAAAGTCTGGGCAGAAAAATAAATGGTTTGCTGTTAAAACAAACACTTACTTTTCCTAGACACGTGACACGTGCAAGGAGAGATTTTGCGTAATAAGAACACTGGTTTAATTTGGGAGATGGAATGTCTGAATTATTATTTGAACTGCACTCGTCACTTTTTTTATAATCTTTTTTGTCAATTATTTTTTGATACATTGAAATACGATATTTCGACTCCTAGCCACTGCTAATTGTAAGACCACACCTAAAGAATATTAACAAATAGCCTGGTATTGTAGTAATTTAAAAAATATTGATATTAGAAGCAGTATGGTAGGTACACTCAAAGTAAACATACTAAATAATTAGACTGCCTTCCTCCCACCCAACTACATCCTCTTCTTCTATTTACCCTTGTCGGATTTAGATCAAGGAAACATGAAACGGAAGTACTTATGTATAAATGTAGAATAAAGTCAGAGTCAGTAATCCTAAATTTAAACCGTGAAAACCAAAACCCAGCTCATACATCCAACTACATGATTCACTTGGAGAAAGCAACCACACCACAACTTCAGCCATGCTGAACTTAACTTGGTGCAGTCTTATTTTAACTCTTTGTGTGGTTTGTGGGCGTTGGATTGAACGAGAAAGATAAAAGATGAGAAACAAACGCAACTCTCACAAAGGAAAGCCTTCGGAAAAGGGAGACGAATAATATAATAGTTCCGGAATTCCCAGTACAAGTCTCTTAAATAATTTTGAACCCATGATAAGATAAACTCTAACAAAGCCCAAGTTAAGCCTTACTTTATCAATAGTATTGCATTCAAATAAGCAAGTTAAATAGTTACAAGATGAATCCGAGCGAATTCCTTGTCAAAATTTCCAAAATTTCAAACTTTGTTGACTACACAGCTAGTGCATAATTAACAAAACACAACCACCACTCAAAATTCGCAAAGCCATGTTTTTGTCCACACCAAAGCCAAAGTTGGTTTGGAACAACCCATTCAAAACCGGTCGTGTAGTGTAAATTATGATGAAAGGCCCAAAACTTGAGAAGATGATGAAGGAAGGAAGATGTTGAATGTTGAATTAGAATTTGTGTCCGGAGTAGGATGTGGATTTGAAAGGAAGAAGACGCGAGAAATAAACTTCTTATAAAATAATTATCTACTCACTCTCACATCTTTCGCACTCAACTCAGCTCCCAATTATAATGGAGATAGTCAAGTTAACGCGGAATTAAATAAGGAGTGTTAGTATATCTTGTTGATCCCATTTCGCAAACTAAAGCCTGAGAGACATTGCGTGGAGAAAGTAAATATTGTGTGAATAAGTCTGTAATTTAGCGGCTGCATCTACAAATACAGCATAATTACACTGCGTCTTGTTATAATTATGGTTTGGGTTCATCCCAGTCTTGGCTCAAAGTTTTGGATCAAAGTTTGCACAAATCTAAAATGATAATAAGATATCCGTAACAATATTTGGCGTTGTTTTGGCCAGATACTCAGTACTAGTGTGGTTAATCTGAATTGCATGTTGTGGTGTGGTTCACATTTCTTCTTGTTTCAAGCAAGTTGCTTTCTCTCCAAGAGAATGATTCTCCGAGAATCTCTTCTTGGCACCAGTACAACCTCATCATCTCGACTTTGGTTTAGTTTAGTTTAGCTGGAGAAAGTGACTCTTGAGACTAAACTTAATTCTGTGGAAAGTTAGAAGTGCTAAACGATTAAGTTATTGTTTGTGGGATTTGGTTTCGTTTGTGCAGATTGGATTGAGTGTTGGTAGACTGGTGCATTGTTAACCCGGATTTTACCAAATATTTGCATACGAATCTGGCCATATTGTGTATATAGCTGGAGCAAAGATGGCTTGTGAACTGGTTCCGGAATCCTTTAGAGAGTGATGACGAGAAAATTTGCATACCAAGTGAAATTCCTTGAAGTCAAACTTGAGCAAGAAGTCTGTAAAACAAACAGAAATCTGGGAGTCGCAATGCTAATGAGTTTGTCACCAAGGATGACAAACTCTGCTCAGAATCACTTTCACTATGGCCTGATTTTGATCTTAATCTGGCTCTTGGAGGACTGCATGATTTTGATATGATGTCACAGGGTTGTCAGGCTTGTTGGGAAAGTTTGCAGAGGATCCTTGCAACAAGACAAGCAAAATGCAAAGTTTGGAAAATGTCATAGTCAAGAGTTGTTTTGTAGTTTTGGGTATTTAGAAATTTTAAATGGGAATGACAGATGAGCCTGTACCACCTCTAAATAAATCCTTAAACCCTTAAAGACGTTCTAAAGTATCTTCAAATATGATACCAGTTAACTTTAAATGTAGCCTATATCCTATCAGTTCAATTCGAATATCTACATTTGTTTGAGTTTTAAGCTGTTTTAAGTTTTAGTGTAATTACTTGATATTAAATAAAACAGATCCAAACTTGGTCAACCTCAACCATTTCAAACAACACGTTACTTCGAAACACGTCAACCTTATTACTCAGCACATTCATCTCCCATTTTAGGAAGAATTCGTTAAATTTTGTTTATCATGTAAATAAGATCACGACTAAATCCTAGTCAAAATTGAACCACATCCAGATCTCCTTGTAGCCTAAACATATAGAAAAAACCTCAAGAAATGAATTTTACCCGAATTGAATTCCAGTTAAACCACACTATCCGCAGACAGTCCTCGTAAATAAATTCTGTTCTCCTCTATCCCACAATAATACACACTCCAGTATTGGCTTGGTTTTTGGTCTGCTTTAAGATTTTGCAGAGCTCCCAACCTTCTTGGGAGTTGAGTCTAAAATAAATCCGTGGGATTTGAAGTACTTCGCCTTCATCTTTTAGAATAAATCTGCAACGGATGAAGGGTCAAGACTCTTGGGACAGAACGAGGTAAAGGATGAGCTATTACTTTGTCCAGAACCAAACAAGTTACTGCAAACTACTACAAATTTTTGAGCTTTGCTCGAGCTGTAAGGTAATGTATTTTGAGGCAGGTTTACATTTTTGCCAGATAGTGAAAAAGTCATTTTATTTGTGGCAGAGTTAAGCCCCACATCCAAAAACCAACAACCAAACCAACCGGACATGGACGTACCAAAAAGTAAACGACTCAGAGCTAGGAAGAAGTTTTGAATAGTTTTTGTCTTTTTGTAGGTCAGCCAGGTCTTTGGGAGGGCGGAATCATTTATTATTTTGGAAAGTTTATGACCAGAACTGTCTCTTTTGGGTTGGTTTCAAATTAATGGAGGATTTTCATGATTTTCCTATTTGAGCTGTTTTCTGTGTGTACCTTGATGTGGCTGATGAGGAGAGATTTGCAGGGTTTACGTGTCGACTTTAAATTTCAGAAATATTTATAATTGTATGAATAATAGGTGTATTACGAGGATGGTGTATGACGGGAAGGGTCGTTTGGATATTTGTGTAAATTTCACTTTATCCATACTTTGAATTTAAGATAAAGTAAAATAAAACATATTTCTTGGTCTGGCGTCCAAAATTTAGCCCACACCGCCTACTTTCTCTTTTTTCTCCCAGATTGCACCCTAAACTGACTCATTTCTGTAACGCTACTATTACGACGCACTTCTTCTTCTGCTAAGACGGCATCCATCCCCCCAAAATCCACACCCTGGTGAAGGTACTCATCCAACAATTGAAGTAAGTGGCTTGATTGATCGAACCCATCACAAAACATCTCATTCTTTTCAACGTGGAAAGTGAAAGCAGACTGGACTGGACTGGAAGATTCAATTTTTATTCCATTATCGAATTTTTATAAAAAAAAACCGAAAAAAACGAAAAGCGGGTCAGGTTGGGTGTAGAAAGGGTAAATTATTTAGTCTACTAATCCAACCTTCAATTTTTTAATGAATTTGGTCCAGTTTCACGCTGAACGTAGTTTAAATGATCAGCAATTGCTTTTCATCGTAGGTCCATTATTTCCTGCATACAAATAATAAACAAATAATTAACAGTAAAATATAATTGACAATACAACCACGCGTTCTCCAATTATCAAAGTGACAGACAGACGGACTTATCCATCTTATAAAGAGTTTTTCGTCACTCCATAATAAAACACAGTGTGCTGAATCGTTGAATGTTAACCCAGGCGTAAAACTTGTATTTGAGTTGAGTGAGTCGATTTCCACGTGAGGGAGGGGTGGGAGAAAGTTGGTTCGGTTAGACTGGACCAGTTCGCCACGGTCTATCAATCCTGGTCTGGTTGAGGACAGAACAAACCGGATGAAAGGACGAGATGGATTTCCTGTAATAATTTAATATGATGTAATGTAGTGGATGTAATGGAATTGCAAAAAGTGAGAGAAGAGGAAATAACCCTTCCCTTTTTTTATATCAGGGATCTCAACTCGATGCCACACGTCCAACTCAACACAATACCCTCGACCCAATGCACAATGCACTGAACTGTACGGATTTGAGTCTTGTCTTGCTTACTTTACTTTTTCTTTTGACACTGGAATAACAAAAAATGGAGTAGGAAAAAAGAAAGGGGAGAGAAAGTCTTGTAAAAAAATGATATTTTCTCTCTGATATTATCATCAACCAGATTACCCAGAAGCTGCTCTTGTCTCTTTTCGTGGAGTCTGGACTTTCTCCAATTCACACCTCTAGAAAAAAAATTCCATCAGAGTGATCACATTTCCTGAATGGAGATTTCTGGGTCAGTTCAACTCTTTTTGCAATTTTTGAGAGATAGTCATACGCGGAGAAATAGCACGTTCATAAGGGACTTGTGTGGGAAACTAGTCGTGGAAATATTATGCCAGTTGGATGAGACTTGTTACTGCTTGCATTTTGGAAAACTGGCAATAAGTAAACTAGGTGAAGTTGAAGTACAGTGAGGGTAAAATTGAGAGCATGAGCAGAAATTATAATGATGCCAAAGTTAACTTTGAGCTCAATTCTGTGAAACTGTAAATTGTGAAAGTTTTGTGAAAATGGGTTGATGGAAACTAATAGCTATCTCTCAGAAGAGGTGGGCTCTCCATTTTTTTTGAAAGTTTCAGGGATGGCTGGAAAAGGGATAATTGAATTATGCAATTCTGACCAGATGTATTCAGAAACAGGTGGTCAAATTACAGTAGAAAAGTACGAATACCTAAATAAGACTGTGTTATTTGGATTATTAGGAAAGCAGGTACTTTCTCATTGGTTCATAATCTTGATAAGGCAAATAAACAAAATGGTACAATGTCAAAATTCAATCCCATTTATTCTTGTAATTCACAACTCAGCCCCTCCATGTCACTGATTGATAGCTTTGTCAATAATTGGTGAACATTTTTCATGAAGTGAACTGAAATATATCTCAATAAGTATCCCGCAATTTGGCCTATTTCTTTTTAAATTAGATTGATATTCACAACGGTGGATTTAGTTTTAACAATTTTTTGAGTATTGAAGACAACCAAAGTTTATAAATACAGTTTACCTTACACGAATTTATTAATACTTAAATACTGTGGCAGTTATGTATTTATGTTTCATAAAAGTTACCAGATACAACAACACGATTCGTAACAAGTTGTTACATTACAACACAAGGAGTTTTTGACAATATTTTTAACCAGACAAATCAACTTTAAGCTTCATGTTTTCCACAAATATTTTCCCTTTACTTGCATGCAATGGTGAATGGGCTTCCTGGAAGGCATAAGAAAAAAGTATTTGAAGTATTTGAAGTAAAAAATTTCTGTGCCCTTTGAGAAAATTCCGTGAATTTCTTAACAATATTTTTACCTGGAAGATGGTAATGAGTAAATTTAATATGCAGCTTGTAAGTTCCACTGGCCGTTGGCTTGTAGGAAACTGTCACAGTGCCATCGTCATTGTTCTTAAATTGCAGATCTGGCTTGGAGGGTCCTTCCATATGAGCAGATAGTCCGCCTAAAGATTACACATTCGACATGATGACTAAATCTGGTTTAAGATGTTTCTTAAAAATTCAAATGCTGATTTTTACCAGAAATCCCAACTTCACGCCCATCAACCGTAATAGCATTGTCCGCATTGTTCTTAGCTTCCTTAATTGCTCCGGAAGTCTTGACCTTATCCACACTGGCCTTCACATCACCCACAATTTTAACTTTGAATGGAGAGCTGTGTACATAGGCATCCTTGTACTTGACGTGGATTTTATAATCTCCACCCACGGCAGTCTAAAATAAAATAATTGTATTCTCAAAAGACTCGTTTTGTGATAAATAGTAATCATCTTACGATATATGTGACATCAACGGATTTGTCTTTTTTCGTCACCAACTTCACTTCCGGTTGGGCTGGCCCTTCAAATCCAATCTGCAACTGGGTAACATCGTGCTTATCCGAAGTTAGAATGGTAAACTTGTTGGGACCCTCTGTAGAAGTGATGTAAATGCATGTTTGTATGAAAGGATTGACAATGTTTGTGTGAAATTCTTATTTTTGCACTCTACCTGCAAAACCATTCGTAAGATTGGCTCCTTGGCACTTGATAAATTTCGCGTCGTCCCCCATTTTTAGATCTAGATTTAACAAAGATAATAAATTTTTTGTAATTATTTGACCAACAAATTGATCTAGCAATTTTGCTTAATATCATTCCGCTAAAATTCTACATTACACAGTCATAAACTGCCGATAAACTAAAATACTGAAACGGCAGAATTATCAATTATCCTGATTTATCCTCAATTATTAGTTGGATTAAATATGCAAGTGATCGTAGGCGTAAGTATTTTCCTACTTGGATGACTACTTACTCCTGCACTTAATTGCTACTTAATTGCTACTTAATTACTACTTATTAAGCTCCCCACCCACGCCTTATATCTGTACTAGAAGCCTAACCTTTTTGAAAATGCACCACCTCTCAGAACGTGAAGTGTAGTGGAATAAAAACCAAAGAAGACTGACAAGATTAGAAAACTATGAAATAGTTAGTTGCTCCGAAGTGCATCATGAAATATGAAGGAGGAAGGAAACGCTCCGAATTCTCGGTTTGGAAGTATAGCCATGTCGTAAAATGAATACGGTGGCTACACGTCACCTCTAACTTTAAATCCGGTAGTTAACCAAAATTAACATGGAGTGAAACATCAGACACCCACCCATCCCAGTGTTGCTTCCATTTTATAAATAAGTTTCTTGTGAAAGAAGGAAGCAACATTTTTTGGCGAGGGATCCGAAATTCAATCCCATGCTTTACTCTGAACTTTGAGTTCGGAAACGCGGATCTTTATAAGAGTTGGATGATGTTAAAGAAGTGCTTAAAGAGGTGGATAACTATATCCTTCCAACTTATCCCTGCCATCACCGGTTAAGATAAATGCAGTCAATTGCCACGAAAGGGCGAAACTGTTTAATTTTGTTACGACAAATTAATCATCTGCAAGTCAGCCCAGGGAGTTATCCACAATAAAATAAGGACGGGTTTGCAAAAATATGCAATCTGAAACTCGCAAAAGGTTCGTGAAATGCCAGTATTACGGACACACGGACAAATATCACGTTTTACTAAAAGGGTTTCGTCCCATAACATGTTAGATTTTTTGGTTGCATTGCTGTTAAGAAGTGGATGGTGCAAAAGAACTTCTTGCAACAAAGTAAGTGGGTGAGAATTGCGTTTTTTGCACGGCCAATATGAACTCAGCAAGTGGAGGCTATAAAGGATGGAATCTAGTCTTTAATAATATCTTAAAAATAGATTTCACCAAAATTTCACATCCAAAAATATTTCATTTGATTATTCACAGATTGATTCAGGACTCGAGGAATCTACGCTGTCTACGTATAATTCAATCAATTTCTTTTCCTTTATGGCGTTAATATCTAACTTTTTGAAGTTAATCTCAAACACAAATTGACGCTTCTGAATAAAAAAAATTGCCCATCCACTAAATAATTTCTAAAATAGCAGCCGACTTCAACTTAACCGTACCGTACCATACATTTAATACCATCCAATTAATGACATCATCATAGTTGCTAACTTACTGACCGCTGCAACCACAGTCTTTAAAGTCGTTCAAAAAAGCATATTGAAGAAAATAATATGCAGACAGATTTATTCGGTTGATACTCTGTTTGACTTTGTTGCAATTTATTTTGATGCAAACTGCACAACCAAGTCTCAATACTCTGTTCATCCTCACTCTTCTGCAAAGACGTCACTTTTCGTAGAAGGAGTGCATCAAGAATATTTGGCCAAACCCGATTTAGGATTTACCCGAGATAAGATTAAGATTCGGTTTGAACCCGGAACGGAAAGCCAACATAAGAACAGATAAGAGGGAAAGTGTATGCGAACTAAAATAAGTTTATTTTCAAATGTTGACAATTATTTGTTCATTTTAAATTGATGTCCAAAACCAAAAATTGTAATCCATTACATCCTCACAATCCTATTCAGGAAGAACTTATTACAATAGCCTTTTCCATTACATTAATTGGCATATCAGCCAAACCAGGGAATTGCATGCCATCCAAAACTTGTAAATGATCACCAAACCATCTGCCAATTGTTCTGGATTTTTGTAAAGAACAAACCCAAAGAATATGGGATGTCTCATTAGTTTAATCCCAAATGCTTACAAATCCTTTGAAGCCAACTTACATTCACAGCTAGATAAACTAAACTTGTGAATAAATGGCCCAAAAAATTCCCACATGTTATCTTAGTTAGAACCATGTTAAAGCTTGCAGCGGACCAATCTGCACATGTTGTGTGAGTATTTTGCTGATTGATATTGGTAAAGTTGCCAAATTCAATAGTATTTTTTCATGTAAACATCTTGAACTTGTTCTCCTCTCAAGGAGAAGATCAGGCTAACAGACGGAGGATTTGTTGGTTTAAAGATATTTTAGGAAATTGGTGGAGATGTGGTCGACATAAGATTTATTGGTGGTAACAGAATTAAAGGGAAATGAAGGATTGATTAATTTCCTGAAATATTTTTGGTTTATGAGCAAACTACAAGCTTTAAATTCAGAATTTTACCAAAATTTTGTAATGTTGCACTCTTTAAGAATGGGCATGATGTAAATGACTCTTCTTCCAACTCACAATAGTGTTTGGGATGAAACTAAAGTTTGGATGGTGGTGGATTTTATAACGGGACTTGGCTCAATTCGAGTAACAACTCCTTCAACATGGGGCTCATTTCTGGCAGAGGGATTCATCTCGACGGATGCTACACTAGGCAAAATGCTTCTGTCTCAATTTCCCTTAAAAAGACTGACTTGTTCTTTATAAAAAAAGTTGGTTGGGGATTGTCTGTGCATGATTCTTATGCTGTTTGACACTGCTCATTATTCGGCAAAACATCAATGGAGTAATGAAGCTTAGATTAATTTTTAATCCGATACAAAATGCATGTTCTTTAGATTATTCGTTTCATACGTGATATTTGCTGTGATTTCAAAAATTAGGTCTCTGTACCCAACTTACACCCACACCCACTCGCACATGTTAGTTACAGATATATGTCTAACAAGTCTTGCAAGTAGTAATGAACTGATCTAAGCCTATCAAGCCATGCAAATAAATCAGTGACAATTGGGAATGGGTCATGCACAATTTAGGGTTAGCCAGGTTTTGACGCCGCTACGAGACAGGTGCGTGTCAGAGTAATCTTCAATAGGGAACAGATTCCGGAAAAACAATTTTGGGGATATTTTAGCAATGAAAAATTTTGCGAAATTCTATTTGCTGATCGTGATACTCTATGTAATATTTCATGCATTCTGATTAAGTGATTTAGTGGAGTCCGATTTCCTCCACTGACATCGGGATATAACTGTTTCGGGCCGGAATTCGTTCCAGTTACACACTCTTGAAAATTTTGAAGATTTCGGATTTGCCTTAGTTTGTGAAGACACGGATTTTCAGTTTTTCCACTCCCTTAACCAATCTGAACCAAAGTTTGGTGCTTGTCATAAAGAAATCAAACAACTTTTGGGTGTTGGCCAGGTCTCAATTTTTATCTGAGACTTTGTGCATAAAACAAAATCTATTGGAATTCTTGTGGATTGCATGAAAATGTCTGAACCAAAGTTTGGTGCTTGTCATAAAGAAATCAAACAACTTTTGGGTGTTGGCCAGGTCTCAATTTTTATCTGAGACTTTGTGCATAAAACAAAATCTATTGGAATTCTTGTGGATGATGATGGTAGATGTACTGAAGGAATTACAGAACTAATGCTAACTGGTAGTGGCCTGTTTCTAATTTCAGTCAGTTCAATAATCGTTAACCAATCAAACCGAACGCTTATGGAATTACAGTTTTAAATGAAATCAATGCAAATAGCATTACAAGTTACTAACTTGCAAGTTATTTTAATAAATGTTGAACAAGGGTTTTTTTTGCTTTGTTTTTTGTAAGCATGCTAAAAAAATAATTTTTGTGTACTTTAACCATTTACAGCCTCATCTGTCAATCATCACTTGGACCGGGTGACAATTTCATACCATTTTTCATTTCACGTGTCAAATGATTGGGTGCAATAAGTGTCAGAGAGTGTCACTCAAAGCCACTACTTTTTTATAAGTAAGATAAACAGAGAATTTGAGACAATCGTGGAGAATTTCATTCTTTTGAGTTACATGAATTATCCCGAAGAGAAATATGTCGCATATTTAGCATAATATCTGAAAATATATGTATATAAAATATATCGCAAAATTTCTGGCGTTTCTGAAAAACCTGGTGTACCTTCAAATCAACCAGTTTACAAAGTTTTCTGTTTCATCGCCACAATTAACCAACTTCCGCACAACCATCAGAAATTTGTAGTACATCGTTATTCCTCCGTTCATTATATTTCTGATGTTGAAACTTGAGTCTATCCCAAATAACCATTACAAGCATGGTGTAAGGGCCAAGTCTGAAATAGCAGGCTGTCCAACCCTTAAAAAATCCAAGTATCCCTTCCTTTTGAAACGTTTTAACCGCACAATCCACCGCGGTACGGTATAATAATCCTGAAAAATTTACATGATTACTTATAAAAATCTCAGATTTAAGAATTGTCCAAAATCACCACACCTTTCCCTTGTGCATCCGTTCCCTGATTGTAAAACCGGGTCGCAATGACATCAAACGGTGCTAAACGTTTTCACCGCACAATCCACCGCGGTTCGGTATAATAGCCCTGAAAAGTTTTTGTCATATCCGATCATTTAAAAAATCTCAGATTAAAAACTTGTCAAGAATTATCACACCTTTTCCTTGTGCATCCGTTCCCTGATTGTAAAACCGAGTCGCAATGACGTCAAACGGTGCCATTCCCATTGTTATGAAAAATCCGGTACCTAAACTTGCCAGACATAATGGGGTCCAAGTTCGATCGGGGAGTTGCTTTTTTGCGAACTCTGTTAATTAAGGTTAGCCAATTCTTGAAATGCTCTTTTGTATCTAGCAATACTTCACTTTATATTTTTTGTAAATTTACCATGAATGACTTCAAAGCTTGTGAGTTGCGTTGCTGAAGTCATCGCAATTCTTGGCACCATGCTACTCATCCCTCGCCACAGACCTTTGAATCCATGTTCTCTATAAATTGTGGAAAATGCATGAAATGTCCCTTCATGACTGTGCTGATGACCAACTGCTATTTTTATCTCGTTTGCTTTTGATTGAAGATGTGTTTTCACCTGGAAAACGGAGTCACAATTTTCAAATTATATAGAAAGTCGCAGATAAATTTTATGCTTACCAAGTAAAATGGTGAACAAGCAACTCCACCCAATGCTCCGCTGCTAGTAGCATAAAACAGTGTTTTCCCCGTGTTCACAGACCCGTCTGAATTCCTCGTAAATCCATTTTGATTCGCGACTTGAAATAAGCCGAGACGAACGGAATTTGCGGAAAATTGATACAGGATGAAAGGAAATATTCCTTTTTGCAAAGCAAAGAAACCATCTCTCGTCGCAATTGTGTAGAAGGCGTGAAATACATTTCTGGAAATGTACTACGATATTATGTACTGTAATAACATAAATATGAGAAATAGTGTAATGAACCTGTAATGAATTGCGTACTGTCCCCTAGCCTTTAACTCGCCTTGTAGTTGCATTCGAATCTTTACCACCTCTAGCGGATTGCATATAGCTCCTAAGTATTTAAAGGAGATTACTCTTACTGATACATCTGTATAATGTGCTATTATTATGTAAGGAGTACCTGCCGTGGCTGCGGCGACCCCAGCAATGACCAACTCCATGATTATGACCTTATTTTACTTCTGAATTTATGTTTTATTTGTAAAATTTTAATAAATTTGATGGCAAAATTTGTATTTCAAGCTTTGGATGTTATCGAATGTGGAAAGCGATTAAGAATTTTATAAAAGTTTTACTTCTTTGCGTGGAACCAGTTGATTATGCAACACTTAATGCAGGCGAGGACTGTAAATTCTTTTTAACGGCACGACAATCCTTGACATTGACAAAATGACTTGAGACACTCCAGTCGACCTCGAAACCAGTTATCATCCAGCATTAAGTATGCCACCAAATATCAGGTAGTCGTACTTTTGTGCATTACCTGATTCAGGTAATACTAATCCAACTTTTTCACCCATATCATCTTGATTCAAGTATAAAACCAATCCGGTGCTTCCTACACTAACTAGCATATTACGCAGAAATGAGCACTTTTATAACATGCCCGAATGTCGCTGGCAATTGATGATTTTTATTCAATATGATGAATTAAAGCAACTTGTAATGTGATATAGTTATGAGCGAATAAAGTTTGGATGTGATAAAAAGATTCAAAATATCAAAATATCCACAAATAATGAAAAGCGAGACGCGACAACTTAAATGGCTCAGTTTGCTACAGTTATATTCATCAACATTGCATAAACACAGTTTGATTATGAACCAATTTAGTAACAACGTTCGAGTTTAATTCTCATCATTAATTTCTCAACACAACCCAATTACATTTCAATCAGATGTCAAATTGCATTGTGTTTATTATAGTTTTTAAAAAAGCGAGAACTTTGAGACAAATCAAGGAAACTGAAACTTGACTTGAATTTCGAAGTTATATTCTCCAGCAAAACTAGCTTTCACCAATTATATTGCGTCAGTTTTTATCTCGTGACTCTAATTTGAGTCTGAATGAAATAATTAAGTAACTGGGAACACAGTTAATATTGTTCATAACCTCATTTTAAGCACATTCAGTTTAATGTACATGACCTGCGTAATATGCCAGCTAGCCTCTGGACTACCTTATCTCTTCAATTGGATTTAATTACATCAAAAATTTACAACGTTTACGTTAAAGATCTCTGAATTAATGATGAGCTAAGTCTTTTAATTGCAAGCTGGACCGTACATAACATACTTACATGTCGTAATAATATGTTGTGCAAAGCAACAAGAAGTCCCTACTTATCCTTCCCGTCAATGTCCCCTGCTATTGCTCAGTAGTATCAAGCAAACCTTCGTTTGAGATGAAAAACATTAAAACCCCGTAAAAATTGGTGTTGCATAAATACAAATTTTTGCTGATAGTCGTGGACGGACTGAGGTTGACATTACACAACATACCCAAACTCTGAATAAAGAAGGTAACAAAATTTTTATTTATTTATAAGCAATTTGCCTTTGGCTCGGGCTAAAATTTCCTGCATATTGTAACAAATTCCTTGTACAGGTCAAATATGTCTCAAACACTATACGACCAACTCCCCAATAATGGTAAAGAAGCCATCAAATCCATGTTGACGAACACATCCAGTAAGTTTGAGTTGAACTTGATATCTCACAGTGAGGGAGGTTCATTTCAGGAAATTTATCGTGATGAATTTTTCACCATAATAATTTTCCGTCTTGAAACGAACCAAGTTTCTCGTCTCCATCGTCTCCGGAACACGGAGGAACAATGGCTTCATTTCAATGGGAATTCAGGGATTTCTGTGGTTGAAATTGATCAAGCTCAAAACGATCAATTAAGAACACATCAACTAACTCCTGAAACAACTGTTACGATTGGAAAGGAACCAAATCAGGCTTGGGGAAATTGGTTTGGAGCATTTTGTTCTGGATCCGCAACTGCATTTTGTATTTGTAAGCCTGCATTTGAATATGACAACTTTCAGATTCTCAAGGAATCAAACATTATTCTGGAGATTTGTGATAAGAACAAGGGAAGCGAGGAAATCATTAAAATTTTGTCGCATTATTAATGTAAATTTTTGTAAATGTGTGAAGAAAATTTGGACAATCCAAACAAATACAATATCGATTGTACTAATACTTATTGGAAATAAAAAAAAACATGTGAAAAATGCTCAAAGATTTCGGGATGGTCGGTCTGAATGTTAAAGTCAAACAACGATATCATATTAATAAATGTGCAATGTTTGTCGTCCTCTGGGTCTATACAAAATTCGGGTATTCATCTCACAGGGCTCTATGATATCTCATTTGAAAGGGTATGACCATGGGGTGTGCATAGGGACATTTAAAAAAATCAGGGTGTG
>JAAXNX010001623.1:0-16933 GCA_036491905.1 Folsomia manolachei | reverse complement strand
CGCCTTTTACTAAAGATTTCCGTGTGGCTGGATAAATTATGAGTATTTAAATATTTTTGGAAAGTCTGCCTTCGGGCGGACGCAGAAACTCAATCAAAAAATAAATTTCTTCGGTTTAGCTTCGTACTGTTTGAGACACAACGCTTGTCACATTTACGATCAATTGATTGATTGATATTCAATTTCATTCGTATTTATGTTTCAAATTGAAACTTTCAATTCTTTCACAACGATTTGTTAAAACTTCAATTAAATGCTTTTATGATATACACCCGCAATTGTTAAAGAATACGTGAATCATCAAAGTCAATCTACGGCTTGTAGTTTTCTAGGCTTAAATTTCTTTCTTTAAATTCACGTGGAACTGGAGACTACTCGTATGTAGCCATCCATATTGATTGATCCAATAAAGGATCCAATATTACATGCAGTGAGTGGAATGAGGACACAATAAAGCAAAACAGTGTGTGTGAACCAGCATCTTTCTGCCCGGAAGGGGTTATCTATCATCATAACGAGATGATCAGAACGACACGAATCTATCTCACTTGCAAGACTGGAAACGAGTCCCAAATATCTTGGATATGATGAATCCTTCAACAATATTTTGTATGATAACCGAAATAGGCGTAACATAAAATGAAGAACAATATTTATACTTCCTAGCTTCCCACATAATAAATATGGGCACTAGCACACTTCTGAATTTGAAAATGGTGTCTATTAGTATCCACTTGAACATGAAATAGAACATGCCGCTACTAAACTAGACAGCATAGTTATTTAAACAGCTCTTCATATCATTGATAAAATAAAACCCCTTTCTACCAAGTCCATCCACAACTTGCATGACTAACAATGGCAGGTAAGACAGAATTTTTCAACGGTGCGACAAAGTAAACAAAACTACATGTGACATGTACGTCCCTCATTGGAGAGAAAGTGTGGCAGTGAAAGTGAAAAGGATTCAATGGTCACATTTATTTGCGGAGAAAGTGGCACTTCACTTTATGTTCCCACTTAAGGCACTTAGCATAAGCACAACAAAAGGGGTGTCAACCCAGTCCAACAAGACTTATCTCCCATATTCTGCAGTGGATGATGTAAGGTACACTAAAATACATTGACTACTTTCTATTTTGTGTGCTGAACGACCTTTCTCCAAAAGAAGCTCACCGTCTCACGGTGCCATTACCTTAAAATCCCGGTGGAATTGGTGGCATTTTTCTTTCCCATTCCAACAGTGATGAAATACTGGCGAACCGCAGAACGATAGAATAATGTCACCTCAAAACCTTTATGTTTAAACGACGAGTATGCATCAACTCCAGTTTTGCATCCAAGTTGTTAATCAACCTTCTTCGGAACAGATTTATGGTTTAGTTGCAGTGATATTGGAGAAATTGTGAGTTTTTCTCTGTAAGGATATCGGATATCACGATATGATTGCGTCTCCCAGTTTATTTATATCTATAACCCAACCACTTCCTACATTACAAGACTATGGCTGCCTTGTATTGTTTTATTGGACAAAACAGGACAAAGTGGGTAAAGTTGGTTCAGAGTTTGGTTTGGTAGTGACACAATGAGAGGACAATTGTGTCATTGTTCCATTGTCAACGACGCCTTTAATTGTCTCAACTTCTCCTTTCAGCATTATCGCCTTGTGGCTGGGCCATTATCTTATTACTCATCCTGTTATTACCACTGCTCAATGTTTGTATGACCACTTGCTACTGGTTTATCAGCAAACAAAACAAAATGCACTGCCCAACTTTGTCCCGCAGTTGCAATACACCAATCCAACCACAAGACAAAAACACAACAAAACATTTGTGAGACTAACTTTCCTCGAATAAGAGAAAGAAACTGCATTTCATTCCCGGTTGGCCTTTGGCCACACAAAACTAAATCAGCCAACAATATGGGGTTCGATGAATTATTACAAAAATTACATCATAAGCAGCACGTTCTTCATGTAGCCTGATGCCATCAGGACACCAACACTAACTGTATTAAGTACGAGTGCATGAACTCCAAAGTTTGCAATTACATTCGTAAAACAATGCACTAACATAAGTTGAGAGTGTGGATCAAATCGAAATCCAGATCGAGATGGAAGAGACCGAGTGGAGCTCATTAATTCAAGAGCTCTGCTTCATGTTGCATTTTGTTCTGTTCTCGTTATTCTCAAGTACAACAAGAGAATCCACCCACATCCAATCCAACTAAATACACAATCCCACGGTCCATTGTCCTCGTGTCTGTCTGCCTCCATTTGGGGGGAACTCTCAACCCTTCTACTTAGATACATATGCACCATCTCCAATTCCAATTGAACTCCTTGCTTCCATTCTGACATAAGTTTAAAACTTTGTCGGGAGTGGGAAAAGGAAACAAAACATTCCCTGCTTTCTAACAGATTACTTCAACTATTTGAAATTACCCAGAAATTAAATTACGTAATGAAAAATACTACGGCTGCAAGTTGGCTGAATGAAATTGGGTTGAAAGGCGGCTCCAAATTTCTTCATTACTTAAAATGAGTAATTCTAAGCCGGCAGATCTTATGTACTAGTCATCTAGTAAGGTCCATCCCCCGGGATAAAGATCGCATCAAGAGTTAAGTGAGCTCAGAATGTGTTGAATCGAATTCGGGGAATTAGCCTCTAAGATCCATTCCCAAATCCTTTTACATGCTTGCTTTCCCCAAAACACATTTACGTCCCATTCACCCGTTAAAAAACAACATGAGTGAAAATGTGCTTATGGAATATAAACAGGACCAAAAACAACTCTCCAGTTACACACTTTCCCGAGCTAAGCTTTAACAAACTTTTTAAAAAATAAGAAAACTTTGACCATTTCCATCATCATGAACATCACCAAGTATGCTCTTATCATGGAACAATAAGCGGCCCTTGTTTCTCAACCAAGGAGCAATAACATCAACAAGTTCTACTCTACAAGACTTAGCTGACATTGACGCTTATGCAGTTTGTTGGTCATCTCAGCTCCCAAGACGTAAATATTAATAATTCCAATTTTTATTTGCATGTGTAATTTATTCATTAAATCCTTTCATAACAAACAGAGTTAATGAATAGCCAAACAAAGGACATTTCGCATTCCTTAGTAAATGGTCATTTCATTGTCGTTGTCTTAGCGGAGAGATGAGAGGAAATTGGCTGCATAGTTGTCGCCATCGCCCGGGTAGCCTCCGCGTGTCTCCTTGCCTCATTTGCATTAGAAGCGAATCCCTCTCTTATCTCTGACTCAACTGAGGAAGAAAACCGGAAATTATTGTATTCTCTCCAACTTTTAATTCCCAGTACTCTCAGCCTCTGAGCATGACTGACTGATTTTTATTTCGACACGTATAAAAATCTGAAAGGAGTCAAGCACATAATGCTTTATTCTTCAAATCCCTGTTGGTGACGTTGCATCAAGTTATCAATATTTCCGAGGAAGCTGAGCTACACACGCATAACCTAAGTTGTGACGATAAGTATGAAGCACAAGCACCCCGAGCATCCGGACGTGATTCGATTCAATATCCGTAATTTATGGGACGATATGTATATGAAGAGACCCACCGGTGTGGGTGCTGGTTAAAGTTCCAAGAGGGAAAAATGTTTCATAAACAAGTCTGCAATAACCGGAGATCCGCTTGGCTTGAAAAATCCTATTACGATCCACAGTAAAAAATGTATATGATCCCTATACCATGAAATATACATACCTGGCAGGGCAACTTGGTTTCTCCAGATTTTTGAACTTTCTCCGTAGCCAATGTCTCATCCAACTTTATTATCATCATTACAGTGATGTGATCCGAAAGAGCGTAGACTCCATTGCACAATATTCTGCTCCTGCATAGCTACATTATGCTACCAGAAAAGCAAAACCCTGCATCCGGTCGAAACTCCAACTTTATCTTAAATATATTCCTCCAAACTTATTTAATTATTTATGATGCCTCCTTATCAAATAATGGGTCATATTTTTATCCCATAAAAATCTCTGGATGCACGCAGCTTCCCCCAAAACAAAATAATTTTAATAAAATCCACTAAACTGAGAGTTAATCTTGATAATTTGTTGACTTTCTTAGAAGCTTGTGAAGGAATTTCCCATCTCCGGCTACCAAAGGGAAAGTAGGAATCCTTCTACCTCTTCAACCAAAGAAAGCAGAATAGATCTCGTAATAAATAAGATGGCAGCCAAAGCCAACAAGCCTCTCCTTCCCTCTCCACATCAACATCAACATCAGAGTGGAATAACATAATAGAATATCACTTTCTCCCAAATAAAATGCTTCCCTTCCCTGTTTATCATACTCCACTCGGCTCAAGTACCCAGTAAACAAAGGAGTGGAGAAAAATGCTCCAACAGAGATTGAGTGAGGTATGGGTTGGTATTTCATATCCTTGTTTGGCAGGAATTTATCATCCCATCAAAGTATCGGGGAATCCGTTCCATGAAAAGCCTCGCAGCATCCCAGTTGCATTGCATTATGAATCCTATCAGAGTCTGTAATCTGCTTTAGTAAGCTTTACGAGAAAATAAGATCTTCAGTTACCAGCTTCAAACTTGCCTTGTGAATTTTATCCCGAGTCAAGTATGGTGTAGAGAGCTCTATCCTGACTCCAACGGATTTTATCATTTCTCCATTGTTAGGCGGAGATAGTTACATTTTATAAAATAGACATAGATGTATAGAACAGAGTTTAAACCCTCTCAAACTAAATCAACTTCAAAACTCCATTCACAACTCAATTCCTGGCTACTTTCACCATGCAAGCTTTCATTTCATAATATCTTGTAAAATATTATGCTTGCTAGTGGCAGCCAGATAAGCCGCATTTTTCAGTGATCTCTTCTTCAACCCACCCTTCTGCTTGTAATGTTCTCAGTCATATGCAGCCACTACACTGCCACTTGACTTTGTTGGCTGACTACTATTTACTACGAATTTACTTGCTACACGGCAATTAAGGTGGATCAGACCGAGTGGAAAGCTAAGCCCTGCTTCATAAGCCGGGTCAAGAGGATGAAAGAGATTTAACAAAATTATTGAATGCAGGACACAACTCTCTTTTTCTTTACAAAGCACCAAAAACATTTCCAGATTGTTTCATTCTATTTATGGCGCTAGTCTATTCCCTATTCTCAGGAGACGGACAGACAGCCACGCCAAGAAGACTCCAACCCCGTCAGTGGACCCTTGAGTGAGTGAGTAATGGGGTGAGAAAGTGGCATCTTGACTGGGACAATTTCTCAATGTCCACTCCCATCCTGGACAACCACCCCGAGGAAGAGGTCAACTGGGAGATGGAAACAAAAACTTGGTCCAACTTGACAAATGAACTCCAAACTACAAAATTGTCTTGGATAGATTTTATTCAAGTTTTGACTACATGAGAGACGATCAACTAGTCAAAAGTGAAAAATAGCTGACGCTTAGTTCAACCCGTGCAAGAGAAAGTTCAAGACAATCTGAAAATCTTCCAAATAAATTTGACCCCTCTTCTCACAGATGAACATTCAGACAAAGAAAGTGGCTCTTGAAGTGGTGCCTTTGTTTGCATAGAGTCAGGTAAGGGGTAGGGTTACAAACAATAAACAGAGAAACTAACTAAAGAGTGGGTAACGAAGGATGAATTCCGTGTCTTGGATTTTGTTTCTCTTATTTATTTTCCTACTTTCTCCTTCTATTTAGTTGGTCTGTGTACTGCCTGGTTTTTGGTTAGTTAGCAAAGCTCGTTAGTAATGTAATTTAGACGGGTTGCCTCCTTCTACTTCATTAGTTGTGTGGCTACGGATGAGGGTTCGCGAGTAATTAACTTTGTCTTAATTCACTTTCTAGGTAGCACATGGGTTTGGGGGATGGCAAAATGGAATTAATCTCATCAACCCTACCACAAACAAACATCTAGGCAACTGTCGACACAACAAATCACTCTTACCCTGAAGCAAATTGAATTCAATTGAATGTCCAAAGTCACCCCTCTCCAGTTAATAATTGTTAATAATAGCAAAGGACTGGTCAGAAACACAAAGTCATGAACAAAGACAGATGAAGAAAGAAAACGCTTACCGTCAAGCAATGAGCTGAACGAGTTTCTTGGTTGAACTGTAGGAAATTAGAAATCAGATCAAGTTATTAATTGCTCCCAATCACCCCCCAGATGACAAACATTAGAAGCCAAAGACACTGCATTACTTACACTTAAAGTAGAGCAGAGCTCCAGAGAAGGTTAGAAAAAGCGTGAGTAGAAACAGTATTACTAGCAACAGTAGGGGCAGTTTGGAATAGGGAATGATGCACCCACCACCCTCATCCCCACAACAGAGACCACTCCCACTCACTACTGCACTATTTGTCTGAACCACACTCCCACCACAACTCAGTCCACCATTGTTGCTACTCCGTCCATTTCCATTCCCCGTGGGAGGAGGATGTGGATGATGATTAAGTCCACCATTTGACTGCGTCACTCCCACCGGAGGACCGACACCTTCCTCGCCAAACTTTTCTTGGAGTTGTCTCACGATTGCTTCCTGTCCTGGATTGACTCTGCACACATTGTTGGCTCCAGACCCGGCCAGAGCTGTGTTAGGTGGTGGATGGGCACTCCCACTGAAATAGGCTTGTCCACCGTTGGAATAAGAGTAATTGTTGGGCCCGGGTGGAACTCCGTGCTGAGGGGGAGGGTGATGATTCGGGATTTGGTGGTGAGATGGAGAATTAAAGCCTAAATCCGGAGAGAACACGTGTCGACCATGGTGTGAGTGTTGGAGGGTGTGAGACTCATAGTCTGGTGGGGGTGGGGGGAGGTTGGGTTGAGGCGTGTATACAACGGCGGAGGAGTAGTCAACCCATTCCGTGTCTGACCCTGATCCACCGTAAGGATTTGGATGATGATACTGGGTGGAAGAGGGGGGTCGTTTGGTAAGAGTCCCGGAATTGTGAGTGTAATGATTCGTCACAATTTGAGGCTGGTGGTGATTGTGTTGATGCTGATTTTGGCCCCCGGAGGGAGGGAGATATGGGTAGTCATTGCCGTTGTAGGCTTCCATCCCCTCCATGGAGGGAGGAATTAAATGGGCAGAGGTCTGGACTAGGGTACGTCTTCGTCAAAGGAAGACATGGTGTTTTGCAAATAGAAAACAGGTTGGGTCACATGGTTGGTTAAAGGATTGTCAAGAAAGTGACAGAAATAGAGGCGGAATGTTCATTTAGAAAGTTGTTAGTCCAAGAATCCTTTAAATTAGAGACAAGAAAAAATGAATTAGTTTTGTTGAAGGTATTTCAAGAAATTGCCGTCGTAATACAAAGTTCAATGGGGTTGTTAAAATTCCGGAATACGCACAAATTACCAAAAAGAGTACGAAAAAAAATAACCAGAATTTTTCTGATTGCCATTTTCTCAAAGCCAAATGCAAATCCATTATTCAGTGAATTGTGAATTGGTTGACTCTTCTCAGTCTCAAATCCCTTCCTTATTCCCCATCTTATTCTCATCTATAAGCCCAACTAGTGGGTGACATCGTTGACAATCATATCTTGGCGTCATTTCCTCCCCACTAATGCATATTTATAGAGTGGCAAACTGGCTGAATGTAGAGATGCAACTATAACCACGTAAATGTCCCATTTGCTCTTCGTTTGGCAAATTGAGTTCAAACTCAACTCTCCACCAGAACCAGCAACTTTGGAACGACCCATCACATCACCTCCTTTGGGGAATGAGATTTGAATTCAAATCCAGGGAAATGGCAAAATAAAATAAAATTTCATCCTCCTCCCCAAACTGGTAAGTAGAGTCTTATGCGAAGAGGCTGGAGATTCCAGTAATAATGTGAAAATCCTGGAATGTGAACTTTCTCCAGATTTCTCCAGAATATTAACCTCTGTCTCTTTGACATAGGCGTGGTATGGACCGAGCAGCATCTCTCTCTTTTTCTAAAAAAAGAAGTTAGAAAAAGCATTTCATCTCATCACCACTCAAGCCACGAGCTAGCAATGCTAGCATCTCAGTATCGTTGATAAGATAAGCAAAAAAAACTATCTTGAAACAGCAAATACTCCAATTACACCATTTCTCGATGCCGAGAAGTGTGATCCCACGACCAATAATAATACACAGCCTGGCACCCATTTCACTGCTTTCACCACGTTCCCAATAGCATAGAGAGAAAACAAATTGTACAAAATTCCACCCTAAAACAAGGCAGCAGGAAGAAAGTAAGGATTCTTGAATGTGTATCGTATTACAGTTAAAATGGCTGATAATGGGGATGCAAAAGAGGGAAAAGTCTCTCCAACTGGATGGAAAGATATTCAAATGGTTGCAGACTAAGCTAGGAAATTGGCCTTTTAGACTGACTGAGTGACTGCTTCAGAGCTTTATTCTCGACTTTTTTTGAGGAAAAAGTAACGGAGGAAAGGAAAGAAAGAACAAATTCGGGAACTGGTGGAATACTAATCAGTTTACATTCGGAATTCAGACTAACCAAAATTCTGGGTTTACAAAATCCCAGCAAAAGCAAAAGAAGAGTTATGAGCAAAATTGCGAACCCTCAAAATCTGTTGGCCATATACGACGTATGGCTGCATAGACAAGTTCCGAGTGTGGTTGGGATGTCTGCTTTTTTCGTTTCTCAAAACTTTGTGACTCTGAAGGATCAAAATTCAAAATGACAAAAAGTTTACTTGTCCAAATCAAAACGCCAGAGTCCTGTCAGACTGCCACTGCGTTTCAAGGCATATTTACAAAAAAAAAACTTTAAATTGCCAGCCTGCATTCAATCACAATCTCCAGAATAGTGCAAGAAAGTCGTTTCACTGAGGAAGCTGTCATTACTCATCAGCTTTGGAGTCAGAGTCGCTTAGTGGAAGGTATTACAATTAGCGGTGATTTTGAGGGCGGGTGGAAGGCGACGAAGCAGAAATTAGTTAAAGGAACGAGTTCCTCCATCCAAAATAAAATAAGGATTGGATTCAAGAAGGTTTGGGAATGATTCCATTTTTCGTCACCCTTCCAAGCTCCAATACTTAACTCAGCCCTCGTGCCACTTCCACTGCCACCATGCTAAGTAAAAACAATTAATTATGCATTCAAGACGGGAAAAAATGTTCCTCCACTAATTGCGCTTCGTGCCGCATACAAAATCCGGGAGGAAATGTTAAAATACCCACTTTTTTAAAGGGAGACAATGCAAACTGCCAAATACTACTAACAAGCAGAGTCATCGTACTCCTACAACTTTTCCAACATTTTTTTCCAAGTTTACTTTCTACGTAGATACTTTTCGCACATTCCTGATAAACGCAGAGTCTGAGAAGAAATAAATTGTTCTCTCCTTATAAGTTTCCACTAATCGGCGTCTGCCCTGGTCGGGCGGGTGCGGTGCTCTGGCAGAGTTTAATAAACGGCGGAATTTGGAGTGACAAAAAGAAAAGTGTAAAAATGTTTAAGAAGAAATGTTAGAGAGATGGAAAGAAAGCCGACTTTCAGATTCCTTCAGGTTTGAGTTGGACCAAGTTTCACCAGTAAATCAGTTAACGTCATTTTTTTGTAACAAAGTAAGTATTTGGGAAATTGATGGTCTAATTCCACTCTCAAAACTCTGCTGGGAATTTGAAACTCACTCAGCCTGACTGCACTGCACTACATACTGCAGTGCAAAAACGAGTTTCTTATCCAATTCTTTCCTTTCCTAACTTTTGTTTTTCTCCAAACTTTACTAACAATGTAGAAAGAAACAACAGTTTCCATCCAACATTCAAAAATGTGTTGGTGCTACAAAAGTGCATGATAGGATGCGTCTCCTAAAAAGACATACCGTCGATTTCCTCCCACTTCAAAAATTGATAAGCCACAAAAGTTGACTTTGGAAACTTGCCTCTGGCCTCGGTTGACTGGATCCAGAGTAATAAGGAACTAATTTAAGTTTTCTCGCATTGTACTTCCTCCGAGCATTTTGTCATTTGCATGCACAATGAAGAAATTCCTCTCAGCCTGCTTTGGACCTTAGCATGGTTCGGACTTTGGAGAAAGTTATTCTAATTTCTAATTGTGAGCAGATTTATCCCGACCGACTCCAAGCAATCTCATCTCAAACCACGCACTTTCTTCTCGAGAAAGTTATGAATGTATAACTTGTGTCAGAAGCGTGGATTCAATCTCATCCAACTGGTCTGGGTCTGGGATTATATCTTGAGTGCAACTTTCTCCTGGTCGCAATTATCACTTTTCTTCCACCAAAGCAAGCCAAAGCTAACCCAAACCACTCGGAATCCCACCCCACCAGAGGAATTGAGGGTGACTGTTGTGAATTCTGTGGGGTTGTTGAGAAATGCAGCCTCAAATTAGTGGTGACAGTGGGAGAAATTAATCATTTCTCATTTGTACCTCGAAATTAATTCCGATCCACCACTCCCATTAATTCGTATTAAGTACCAACATCCAAAGTCTGTTCCTGACCCTCCTTCCGCTTTCTCCTCTTCTCTTCTATAATGCCCTTCTACTACATCCATCCACCTTAATTCCTTAAATTCTCTTGTTTATTTACCGGAAGAACTCCGTGGTTCTCAGAGGTAGTGATACTGGTCCTAACTCTGGTTATGATGGCTGCATATGATTTATGATTTATGAAGAAACTGGACAACAGATGATTAAATTTCTACTCGACGTTTCTCCAAGAACAAACACTGCAAAGCCACATCCAACCAATGTACCTGACACAAAACTTAGAAAGCCATGTCATCTCAGAAACCACCACAAGCCAACTTGTAGCAAGTTACCTATGATTGTAGCCGTATGACACAAGTCGTAACAATGATCATCTTGTTTTTTGCCAGAAAAAGATCTTTGTTCTGAGATGAAAGTGTGCGATTTCTTTCATCAAATCCCAGGATTTGGATTCACTTTCTTTTTTTCACCTTACTCGCAGGAATAGTTACTGTATTGCTAGATTTTGTTTCTCTGCTGCAAAAATTCTCATTTTATTCTTCCACCAGTGGTTTGGTTGTTACTTAATTTTTGTTCTGAGTTCTCTAATAAATTTTCACCGATGTAGTGAAACCAGTGGAAAATGGATCCCTCCATTCACTCCTTTGGTTTCCCGTGGTCCCATTAAGTATCAAATGGATGAAAGGAAAGGACTGAATGTGAATCCTTACAAATTATAAATGTAACGAGTTTCAGTTTGGTTGGTGTAGCTTCCATTCTTTGCCTCCTCCAGTTACATCCTCATTCTCGTAATGAGGAAGTAGTTTGCATTCACCCTGTACTCAATCACTTCACAAATCTGTGCCTAATGACGAAATGATTCTTTTTGAAAGAATTGTGACTCTTGTCAATCAACTACATGCGTGGATCCTCCCTTTTAAACAGGATCCAGCCAAGTCAAAGAATGAGCTACAGGATGTATGGTGATAACAATGAAAGAGAAACTCATCCAAGTTCTCACAATTACGCATTACCAGTGAACCCAGTCCAAAAACCTGGCCACCAAACCACAGAAAAGGGCTCGGTAACAGGAGCGACAATCCTTTCACCAAATTCACAATATTGCTAATTATCAAAGGAAGGATTCTGCCGTGATTCCTTTGTCCTTTGTCACACTAATGGTGAAAATGGGGATGCTAATGAAGATTACTGATCCAGTCTGGTGTCGAGTTTAGTCAACTACACTGAACTAAACTTGTGTGAACACCTTCTTTCAATTTACCTTAACTAGAATCTAGTCTCTAATACGTCCTATTTTTGGTAAATGGCAAGATTATTTACTCCCAACCACACCAGCGAAGGTGTTACTTTCTCTCTGAAAGTTCCAAGGCTGTGATTTTGCCTGATTTTGATTTATACTCGTCCCGTCACCCGCAGTCAAGTTGAAGTCAGTAAAAAACGTGAATTGTTAGATCTCGGTGATGAATGCAGATTTATTAATCTGCATTCTTTTTTGGCAAATTGCGAGATGGTTGAAATACAATCGTACTTGGTGCCTTGATTTTGGCAGGTGGTGTGGCATTCCATCCAAAGAAATCTTTTTTATTCGATCTGACATGTTTCCCTTTGCTTTCTTTTCTCAGAACATTATTATATCAGCTTGAATATGAAGGATGAGAAGAGAGAGAGCATAAAAATGGCACTTTCACCACCAGAACTAGACAAGCTATGTATGAGATAAGTGTGGGTTAGAGGAATTTGTCTTGAATTTGGCTGAATGTTGCCTTCTTAGTGGGTTGAATGGTTGAGGAAAGTATGCACAGAATTTGAAATGAGACGTCATCTTCAGCATCTCAGACTTTTATAACTTGTCCTTGTTATACCAAACTAACCACAACTTAAAATTACTCTGCAATACTTGAGTCTAGTGATAGTGAGGCCTGCATGAAAAACCTGATACCTCGTGACGGATTAATAACTTTCACTCCTACAAACTTCATTCAACAACCATGTCTCCCAAAAGCTGGTGGACCAATATATGCATCACGTCCTCCATGGAATGTACCACTTTCTCAAGATAACTTTGTCATTCCTTCCCAAAATGTGTGGGTCGTAAATCTCAGATTTCTTGTAAAATTCCGAGGTGAACGGAAACCAAGGACGGTGGTTGGTTGGTTAGTTGGCTTCTTGAGAGAGTGGTAGATGAAGAATGCGGTATGATTATGATGGCTCACTCACTCAACCCGACTTTACTTTCTCCAGAAATTCACCAACAGTAACTCTGTAAAGACACTCTGTAAAAACAATGGCAAAACCTGTCTAAAGCCACAATATTAGGAGAACAAGTCGGGTAATGAGTGAGTGAGTGACTTTACATCCAACCATACCTCTACCACATTACTAATGTAGTGTTTCTAACTTGTGGAGAATTTCTTCCCATGGTTTTCCTTTGGTTTGGGTTTAAGTGAGCTGTATAAAGAGTGAGATTGAGTTACTTACTCATGTACTTATGCCCCAAACCAAGTGGAGCTATTCATTCCCACCAAATCCTTCATAAATTATGCACCACTTCAAGAATACATCCGACCCTCCTTCACTCAACAATGTCTTTGATTTGAAGAATATGTTCATCTCCTGAAGCTAACCACAATACATGACTTACAGGAAAGTACGACTAACCCCCAGGTCCATATTTAACCGACCTATTTTAGTGGGCTATTTCATAATTAAAAACTTCAAGAAAGACTTCACCAAGTTTCAGTTTCAGACAGAAACTTTTTGTCAGACACAAGTACAGAGTTCTTTTTTTAAGAGATTAATAATCCAGACATTTTTTATACTTATTTACTACATCATGTGAGAACAAATCTCGACAAAGAGAATAGTTTTGTGTAGTACATCAAAGACATTTTCAAGCATTGCCACTAACCACTCATCAAACTATGGTGCATAACCCAGCTCCCTACAATTAACTCAATCTGTTACATTACTATTTTAAACAATTAGCTTTCTACCGTGACATGTATATTGATGGCCAGTGGATGTTTAGCACGAATAATGCATCTCAAACAATACCGCAGCAGTTTTCTAATCTCGTGCCCACTCACATTGAAAATGAGCTAGATGGATGAACCTCATTTCATTTTATGCCGGTTAAGGATCTTGTGTTTTTGCGTTGGAGAAAGTTACAGCATAGACAGGCCTCTTGGATGAGTGACTGAGTCAGGAATTCATTAGAGACGCGTCTTTGTTTCACGTACATCATCACAATGTTCCATATTCACTTCCTAGGACTAAATTAACATCATTTCCCTTTTATGCCTGTTACACCGGTCACCAACTTCTCTACCTTTCACCGACTAAAACAAAAACACAGCTCCAAATATACATAGAAAATACCACCACCGATTTATGCCCCACACAATAACTCACTGATGTTAGTTAACTATTTAGTTGCGGTGGTGAAAGTGCACCCATTACATGCAGGGTTAGTCTTTACACAAAATCATGCCTCCGCTTTCTCCAATTTGTACAAGGAAAAGAATTCTACTGTTGATTTTCATCCAGTACAATCCCACAGTCGTAAACTTCAAAGTTGATGAAGGTTGCAAAGCACAGCAGAAAAATGAGCAGTGTTTTTGGTGTTGATCCAGGGCCGGCTGAGCACTTACTTTGGGTTTGGGACCCACCCACAGAAAACCCTACCACCCACCCTTCCCCAATATGTGGAGTACATTAAACAAGAGGGATAGAAGGCAGAGAGACCATAGGAAAACTCGTAAATTGCAAATTGTGCAGTGCAAACACGACAAGAGGAATTCTTTCCCTTTTGCACTTGAATGGATTTCTTCCTTTTGGATCGAGAGTGGAATAAATAAAGGTTTCTCCCATCCCACCCACCCAAAGCAAGGGTTTCAAAAATAATCCAACTGTTGTATTTACGTACCCTATCCTTACTGGATTCAAGACAAGATTCTGGGAATGTGTGGCTGAGTAGGTAGCTCAGCTCGCCACTGCTTCAAGTACCACAAGAGACTTTGGACAAGTACAGGGAATCATTTTAATTTGATACTCATCCTCAGCCAGCCCCTTGGTGCAATTTGTACAAAATCAACTGCACAATTCAGATGAGGCAGAGTGGTGCTTGGTGGATATTTAAATATAAGATTCGTCATTGTATCCTCGCCTATAGGACAGACAGAACTTGCCAAATACTGAGGAAGGGAAAGGCCCAAGAAAGTCCGCAGCAGATCTTAAATTTTGCTGGAGGAAGAGCCTCACTTAACGAGATCAATTTACCTGCCTCATGAGCTGAATCCCTAAAATGCCAAACTGACTCCGGCTCCTTTCAATGAAATCACTTTCTCCTTCTCAACCTCTATCCAAGAACCTTAAATATTCTCCAAAATGATGCCTAGCATGCAATGGCAGTGCCAAAAACAAAATTTACCTTCTAGATTTTAACCACAGCAAGGAAACTGCATGCGATTGAATAAAAAAAAAAAAACTTTGATTTTGAGAAACCCATGATTTTCCAAAGTGTTTTCTTGTTTATTAGCCAGATTCCTGAGTTTGATTTGATGGATGAGAAGGAAACACCAGGGTCTTGCGGTAAGGATGGAGCAAAGCTGGCCATCAATCACGTGTCATTTACTCGGTGAAACCATTTTTCGGGAGGAAATCATTCAAGAAACTGGGTCATTTCACACCCATCTCTTTTCTTGAGATTCATTTCACCACTTTCTTCCCTCTGCTTGCGTGCAAAGAGAAGGGAATGAGGCGTATTTAACACTAATGGAAAATTTCCTGATCACACATTAGATTTGGTCCAGGTGGCAAAAGCTAGCATCAAACTTTTCCATTTGTCAAACTAATTGCAAGTGGGTGGAAAAATTGGATTTTGTAAAAACACAAACGAAGATAAAATCAAACATTTTTGTAGTTTAGTATCATCATCTAGGACAAAGCCAGTTTCAAATTTGTAGTTATTTTTATAAGTCATTAAATCCATCCAACCACACAAATAACCCAAAACTTTTGTGGTTAATGAGGTTTTTATGTGGATCATTATTATTATTTCTTCTAATTAGAGACTATATAGGAACATACAAACAAAGGTTTGAACCCAATGCCTCCGGCATATTCCAAACGGTTGGTTCAAACAAAACTATTTCCTCCTTCTCTCAAACAAATAAATACTAATCCACCTCATTTGTCCGTCCAAATCCTATATTTACCTAATTCTACCCCTAGTCCTGCTGTAATTCTAGTTGTATGTCTTGGAGAATTTGTTTTGGAGGAGGCACTTGAGTTAAACAATTTTAATTAGTTTAAAAGCTTCGAATTAATTCCACTAATGAATTGACTGCTTTGAAGAGAACCTACCTGCTTCCATATCTCTCTCTACATCAGTAAACTAACCTTTGTTAGCCACATAAATAGTTAAGCTAACAAACTATACCTGGTCTGCCTTACAATCCACATAATCCACTGCCTCCATCCCATCCAAGCACAAGCAAATATGAGCTAATTTAATTTTAATTCCATTACAAAATTAATAAAACATACTGTCCAATGTGAAGTATTATCATCCCCAAATGTCAAGTATACATATACCTTTTATGTGTCAAGTCAAGTACACATTCAACCTCAATCTACCCACTTGCTCCGGAACAATTTCCACTTTTCTCCCACATAATATTGATAAATATTTGCAAAGAATGGAATAATACAATGTGGCAAAAACTCCCATCCTACAAACATACATGCGACCATTTCCTAGTGCTAATTGTTCACTGTATTGTATTTCATGGTGTATGCTCTTATATCCCACCTATGTACAGCAAAACACACCTGTTCCTTTCCCCAGTAACTTTCTCACAAAAATAGAAACATTGTTTTCTATTTCTTCCTTCCTTTTAATGCACTCAATTTGATACTTCCTTCACCCAGGTAAAAGTCATAAGGAAAGGCAAACTTTGAGCCATCCCCATGTTTTCAGCCAACCATTCTCACTCTTGTATTCTTTCTCCATTATTTATACAATGAAACAAAGCACTCGTTCGATTTCTGGGATTTTTCCCTTCCGGTTCCCTTTTTTAACTGAATTAACTGAATTAATGAGCAAGGGAGGAGTATGAATTTCAGCTGGTAACAAAAAACAATCCTGCTGTTTGCTTTGTTTCATTTCATTTCATTCCTCATCTATTACTTGAGTGTATCAACCCAATAAAATATAATACCGAAAATAAAATAGAAAACCCAACTTTCTCCACCCAATTCATTCTGTCAACGTCAGAAATAGATGTGGTTCTATTGACAGCAATGAAAGAAACGAGGAAGGAAGGAGTAAAAATAAACTGCTTCAAAGCAACGTAAACTAATACTGCAAGCTCACTAGATTCCCAAAATTCATAATGCGTCAGATAATCACGTATATCGCGCCTCGAAATTTGAATTCTGATAACACGCGT
>JAAXNX010001622.1:0-16935 GCA_036491905.1 Folsomia manolachei | reverse complement strand
AAAAAATCGAAAAATTTTCAAAAAAATCACAAAATCTGAAAAAGGTCTTCAGTACTTCTAACTGTCAGTTTCGCCGCTTGGTTACATTTCGTTTGTAACGGTTTATTCTTGATAGAATTTGTATCCAAGGACATTTTCTTGTTTATTGATCCAAACCCTTTCAAGTGTGAAAATAATGCGGGTTGTTTTGTTTGGCACTTAGTAGAGTAAAATAATTGTGTGACGTTGGACTTCGTGCCACATTATTTGACATTGTGACCTGTACCTGTTTCAGTGGGTGCCACAGTTTAGCCGGTATTGTATTGTGTTCTTTTTTCTTATGCAGAACACGATTTTTTTAAGGTGGGATGACATTTTACGGGGAAAATTAAATGAATTAAAGAACTAACTAAGATATTGTCTTATCTACTTGATAACGCGAATTTCGGATGACAAGCTTATGAATAAATTGCTGTCATTCCTGACACGGTTTATGGATGCACGTGCTAGGGTTCATGACACATTGACAGTCCAGGAAGCCCTTTACTTCTGGTCCAGATAAATTCGTTAGCTCATCATTAATTTTTAATACTAGCATGTCTTGCATTTGACATCAACATTCATTAGAAAGAAAGTGGAACAAATATTGAGGGAAGGGTAAATTATAGAGCTGAAGCTGAATAGTAAAGGATGTCTGCATTTCCGATGCACCAAAGTGGTCTATGATTATAGTGATGGTGGTATTCTGATTTTGTAGAGATTATAAACTGATTGCTGTCTTTATCAATCGGTTATCGGTCACACACTAGAAATATTAACTTAATTTTAGAAACATTTCAAATCCGGGATATATGCCAAGTCCATTTCCTAAAGAAACTTTTTCCTTACCAAATTACACAAACAATGCCATCACAAATTATCCGCAAATTCTTATTAAATGATGATTATTATTTTTTAACAGAGGTGAGGATAAAGATGACCCCAACACTTCCGGATACAGCCACAATAATGGTGGTTGGATCGAGCATGGGTTGGGAACACCCGGATTCATTAACGTACCTGAGACTGAAGCCCTGTCCGACGTGGAAATTACACAGATTTCTAAAGAGATTGCAATCATCAATGAAGAACAGGTGAGTCTGATTCTGTCCGCACTTTTACAAAACATTTGATTTGCTCATGCCTTTTACAATCATTGTTGTTCCTATTACAAAACTCCATTCATTACTAATTAATTGCTTTTCCCTAAATAAGACTCAGTCATTTATTTGAAGTCAATTCATTCCTTCACCATCAGTCAGTGTCACTGTCAACCAGTGTCGAGTCCGTGTTAAACTTTTGTCCTGTCTAAAGTTTTAATGTTACTGCCGAGAATTAAGGAAGGAATCAAGAGAATTTCTATTTCCGTTGTGTCGATCTCCCTCTCAACCAACTAACCAAATCCTAGTTACATTCATCCTATTAACGCAACATCAACAACTCTTTTTCCCATTAATTAACTAACCAACGAAATGTAACTACACAGAACAATTGGATGTTGAAGTAGTGATACTCGACTCATTCATAGTCGAGTTAAGCCTGTTAGCTAAGTTTCACCATTTTAATCACAAGGATATGCTCTATACTTGGTGTTTAATACGCATCATGTATTTTAATAGTAGCAAAGTTTTAAGCCGTGGTTGTCTGCCAACACTTTTTTGTAGATGAGCAACTAGTCTCAGATCTGGCTGCATTTTCATTTCATTTAATGTGAATCTGGATTGAATTGAGTTTTAATTTTGGTCGAGTGTGAAACAAGGAAATGTTGGATGATTGTCAAACAAGCTACTCTTTGTTCTTTTGTTGGCTTCAATTTTGGCGTGATCAGTGAGCAGTGACTTGGAGAGACCTCATCGTTTGTGAAGCAATTGCAGAGTAATTGAGTGTTTAATTGAATTTTAGTGATGCACCATTCCGCTCAATTATTATTGCTGTTTTTTGGTAGTAACATTAAGATAGAGTCGCTACGTTGTTACTTGTGCTCCATGCGAAAACTGTTCCATGAAATAGATAATCAGATTTGATAACGAGTGTTATTGCAAGCAAACAAGATGTACCTAACAAGATGAACCCTCCAGTTGCTTGGTTTCTCTGCAGAATGAACTGAAGTCAACCATTTAAATTCAATGATTACATTTTCCAACTTCTAGAATTTTCTAACACTTCCGGAAAATAAGTTATTGTCATGCTAAATTACAACATTTGGTTTTTGGTATTTTGAGTCATTTATAGGTACATTGATTTTAATTGACAATGAAATTTGTTTGAATAATTCTGTGTAGATATTTGCGATATTTCTTTCTATCCAATTCAGCTTTGCATCTAGTTTACGGGATACCAGCAGATTTATGCATAACACCCATAGATAATTGTCGATAAGGTTGTTGACTTATCATCCTCAAATTCACATTCTCTAATGAAACATTACATGTGTAGATAAACGATACGAGGTGTTCCTGCTCTATTTTGTTGCTCCTACGTTTAGGAGTCCTAGCAGAGTTCAAACACTGCTCCATTTCTCAAATAACGTTGTTAAAAACTATACATATTGATAATTTAGTACTTAACTGCTAAGATTTACTCCATTCCAATCTCTCTCAATCAGTAAATCACATTAACTAATTGGATTCGTTCATTCCATTCTCATTATTTGGAAAAGCTGAGCTAGGATTAGATAAGGCATATCAGCTAACTAGAAAATTGGAGTATATTGCTACACATGTATCTCTCATTGCTATCAATGTATTATTTACGTGTGAGCCTTCGATTTTGGGAAATTTATACTTATTCCCCTCAAGCCAAGATTTGGCCAACAAAACGGCATATTATGATGGAATGGTTGACTGACCGAATGTCTTTGTTTTGGCATCAGAGTCATTTTTTGCAGTTGTTGAAAGATTTGAGACAATTTGCAATTTTTCATGAGTACTCTACCCATTTTAAACCAATTAATGGAATCACTAGAAACTAAATAATAATTGCATCGAAAGTTTTCTGCTGAGCAGTGCTATGTGTTTCATTCATACATGATGTACAAAGTTAAACTTGGATTAATTTACCATTTTGCAACTTTTGGCATTTTGTTTAACCAGGTAATTTTTACCTTATTTCGTCAGTTTTTGCCATGAACAATTCCGATGTTCTGCTTTTAAATTCACATTTAAACTAGTGTGGTCTGGGCCTTTATAAAATTTTGAATAGCGTCCTAGCAAAATTTGAGATTTTAGTAAACCAACTTCCGAGTTAGACACAATCAACCAGTGTCTTATCTTGACATTTGGAAACAAATCGAATTCCACATACATAGCTCAGATTGAAAAACCAACGAACCAAGCACGCACTCTATCACGTCAAATTCGGTTGTTTTGTTGAATTTTTTGTATTTCGTAGATGTCCTGGAAGATTGGTTTGGGTTTTTATTATGCGACGGCAAACCATACAACTCTCCTTGAATGTTGTTCTGTTTATTTTTTTATTCTCTGAATTGTGGCCATGTTGTTGTTTCATCTCATCTGTAGCCACCTAAACCAAATGTTAGTGTTTTCAGTGTTTTGCCTTTTAACTTGCAATAACTTTAGTTTACGATGCAGTCCTGCCATTCGTTCCTTGCATGTTTTATGTATGACATTTGTGGCTGCGAGGAAGGAGTTGAGTCTTGAAACACAATTTGAAGTTAATGGTAACATCAACTGTTTATAGGTTTCAGCTTGACGCAACATTTTTGGAAAATACAGATACAAGAAATGTTTTACACATTCGCAAAGAATGTAGTTTTTCTTAGATTCTTAGGTTTTGCAAGTTCTGTGCCGACATTTTTTTGAAAAACTTCGGACTTGGCTGAAAACGGGCATATTTTAAAGTGTTACTTCTGAAGGCCGAAATCTTAAGTTGTCTTTGCTATTGGCATATATACCTGCATGCTTCCATTTTACAGTCATATATGGCATCTTGGTTTTATTTAAATTTTGATGCAAAATAAATTTTTCAAATTCAATTCCTAAATAACAAAATTAAATACAAAATTCCAGCGTCTGTTCATGAAGAAAGAAATATACTAGAAATTGCGTTTGTTGGAGCATATTAAATACAAAACTTAACAAACTTCATAAATCGGCTCGCATTTAGGTAATCGGATTTTCCGTAGGAATGGAAAAAAATATTTAGGAAATAATTTGATAAAAAGTAAATAATACTATGTTATGGTTGATTTGCACTCGAATTACATTTACATTCGCAGTTTGATCACAATGCAATATCTCCAAGAGCACACGTATCATTGTTGGCTACTTCGTTCATTTTAAGCTGTCTAGAATACTTAATAATAATAGATTGGTTCGGCATCAAATCCGATTTCACCTGAATAACAAATTCCGACGTCCTGTGAATAATGTTTACCTGGAAATTACAAAACTTTTCATCTCCATACAACAGGCTTCTCGTCTTTTTCAGTCGTAGCTGTGCTTCGGATTTGCCAATTTACTTGTATTTTCACAATGTGATAAATACATTAAAATCCTCACCAGACTATCCTTCCCCAGAATAGTATTTATTTTTTTTATTTTGTTTCCTTCTGACATTTTACTACATTTTACATTCGTGTAAAGCCCGGATGACATTTTAACGCTTTTGTACTTTACCGTGTATAATATCGACCAAACACGGTGCAAGTCTTGTATTGTATCATCAATAAATATCACTATTCCTACATTATGTGACACCCACCCCCAACGAAGAAAACCAATTAAACGCACTAGGGTGCCGAGATGTAGAAAAACAGGAAAACGAGACTTTGGTGGAAATACGCTTACTGGAGAAAGTAGCAAAATAAGTGGTAAACCCAGAACACACGACAAACGAATATCTATCGTTTGTAAAGTCCACTTATTTTACTAAACCTTTTAGTTCGAATTTAGAGGAAATGAATGTTCTCAATTCCTGTATTCCTGCTGGACTAGTGAGAAAAAAACAAGAAAAAATAAATATGTACAGGCTTCTATAAGAATACAAAGAATACAGGACAAAAATGACTTTCTTTCCGCACTAGGAAACGGTTTCATGACTCCATTTAGTTGGATGGAGTCATTTCACCGTATTATATTTAAGTACAGAATGGATTACATCTGGCCGACATTGAAATCCACCCAGAAAGTGTTCCGAACCTTACTAACGCTAAGTGCTGGAGGATGGGGTCGAGCTCGAGCTATTTCGTAGTTAGCTTGGCTAGAGGGAGATAAGACATAGCGATAATAAAGGAATATCTGCACTTTTCCATTAAGAGTATTTGTGCGTGCCAGAGAAAACTGTGTTTCTCTCCAAAGAGCCAGCATCAACTTAAAGATGTTCTGTCTCACTTGGAGATGGAGTTGAAAACGTGATCTGATTAAATTTTTATCGGAGACTCCGATTCGGAGTGGCAATGGAATTGGGATCTACTAGAAATTTTTTGTATTTTTCCATCAAGCCAGACGGAGTGATATTGATATTATGGACAAAATAATAGGCGCATAAATACCATGAAATTTTTATCATTGCTAATGCTTCTTCTCATTTCTATCTTACAGACGATCTATAACTTGGACAAATTTGGACCAATCGGACCAGGAACGTTCGTGATAGTGATTCAAGTCCACTCTCGCGTAGAATATTTGTCCCTTTTAGTCGAGAGTTTGAGTCGCATCCCCCAAATTGAGACTTGCCTCGTGATCTTCTCTCACGATTTGTTTAATCCGAAACTAAATGAAGCCATTCAAACTATAGACTTTACAATGGTAATGCAAATATTTTACCCACATTCAATTCAGCTCAATCCCCACCGATTCCCTGGAGAGAGTCCAGATGACTGTCCGCGTGACCTTTCTCCTGCCAAGTGAGTACCATTTATTTGAATATTTTAAAATATTAGAATAATTCCAGTGGAATTAGCGTAGCTAGCATATGCGCAATATTTTTGGAAATATTATGATCCGCATCAATTATGGAAAATTGACTTATAATGAAAATGTGCATGAATGATTCGGCAATACAATTTCGAAATTTTGATTGTGGCATTGTACCAGGTTGGGCTTATGAAATTAATATAAATTGTGCCCCGTAATTTCCAATATCCATAAGTAGATTGTTGTTGGAACTACGGGATGAGTGGGGAAATTTGTTTTTTTTACCCAAATTACAATTTTCCTGCTTATGATGAGCCATTGTAGAATCCTGGATTAACCTTCAAAGCAAAATAACACGCTTCATTCTGATTTCGTGATTTTTTTGTCTCCACAACTCAATTCATGTCATGACATTCATTCAATCCACCGGAAGTTGTCTTTTGGCTCTATTAACTTCAATGAATCCTGCATTCAAATGTTTCTTTTTTTTCGTTTTTCTGGATAAAAAATACAAGTTCGTTTATGTTAAAAAGATGAAAATGAATATCCTTGTGTTGTGGCGTCTCTTTTTGTTTCCTTCTTATCGGTCTTTTTGCTTGTCGAATAATGATACCGTTTGGCCGATAATCAACAGCAAAATAGAAGCTTGTTTACTTGCTCTTCGCCGAAATAGATCAGTATTAGCTCATAGATCACTTACGGGTGATACAGTTTTCTAGCTACCTCGATACAATTTGAAGTACTTAAACCCACTCTGATCTAGATATTATACGTAATACATATAATATTACTATATCCTATTACTAGCTACACCTCGTTTGTTTTTCGTGCTAAGTGCACTTTAGCTAAAAGCCTAAAAATTCTGTTGATTTTTTCAGTTTCCAAATCAGCACCATCATCACAAAGCCCCAAGAGAGGGATCAAGTCAAAATTAGCATATGCTTTCCTCATCCTTTTTTGCACTAGTACCAACTGGTTCTCGTCATACTAAAGAATTAAGTTTCTTTCTATCTCCTTGTCTAGGTTGTAGTGATTTCATGATGATGTCTTTTTATAAATATTTTGGCATCCTTTCCTGATCACTTTCGCATTCCGTCTGGTACGAGTATTGCTGTCTGGCTACACAAATTAGTGTACTCTCTCCTAAATGGGTTAAACTATAAAACTGGAGGACAAAAAAGCTGCTCAAACTAGAATGGATTAGTGCTTTACCATCATGAACCAATATCCTTATTCTCCGTATTGGCTGAGATTAAGTGGAAATCTCTGAAAGCAAAAACCAAAAAAAGTTGTGCAAAGTCACGTCCAAAACTGCAAATTTCTTGTCAACGGTCCAGCGGTAGTGTCATTATGACACTGGCATTACGATTAGGAGCATATTGTGTAGTATTACAGTTTGTGACTTCAATCAACACCAACGGGCCGAATTGCATTATGCACAGAGAAAGTTTGCTTTTTATGAATAATGCATACTTCATTGTGGAAGCCGGTACAATTTACTTTCATATTTTCACCATAAAGTTGAACTACTCTCAGTTTTTTGCGAACTAGTCAGTTTTAGATTTTGAGTATTTTTGAAATTTTTTGAGATTGAAAAAGTGCTTATTGTCAGTCACGATGTTTTTTGGAATCCAACTCCATTAATTGGAGTGCTTTTTGACAGAATTTCGAGTGCTGTAGTACCAGAAATGGTGAATAGATTTACAGAGTATTATTAGTACAACTAATAGACATGCGGGTTTGAATTGCACTTGACAATTTATCAAACAAAATTCATTTTGTTGGCTTTTTCAAACTAACTTAATCTCCTACAATTTGGCAAGATTTCATTCAAACTTTGTTAAGGATTTCATAATGACTTTTTAATAATTTGCTTACATAGCATCCCATATTTAACACTTGACCAAATTCCGGGTTTCTTTTTCACGTAATTCAGCCTATGCTTTAACAAATAGTTGCTATTTTCAACTTTTCTTTATTATGCACAAACTTGGCATTCTCTGAGGCAGTTTAAAATTGCAAGATGCAATCTGCAATTCCGATGCGGAACGGACCATCACATAACGTTTTTAACACTTATTCAACAAAGTGTTTAGAGCATATTGTGGATTTTTATAGAAATTTTTTTCCAAATTCAAAACCTTACATAATACCATGAGGTTACGTGTAATACAGAAAATATGAAACGGTCTTGCAGCTTCTTATTCATTCATCTCTTTTTACTCCGTACGGTTCAGTTGCCTCGTGTGAAATTTTTCCATTCTTCCTTTGGGAGTAGCAACTGCCTCATTTCGGATTATGACCGTGGCCGTGGTATGCCTAGTGGCCAATGGTTTACTACAAACAATAAACTTGAAAAAACTTTAAAACTTCAGAGTTGGTTGGTCTTTTCATGACGAAAAGAATAAGATGACTCTGGGTTGTAAATAAGTTGGACTGGGTGCCTGGGCTGGCCACTCATTTTCTTGTTTTTTTTCACGTATTTGTAAAGAAATTACAGATATGATGGCCGGCCAGGGAGTTTTTGTTACGATGCATGTTCCGTTTAGTTCAGGGTACAAATGACATGTTGCTTGGTACACAATTTGCCACGGCATGACGAAACGATGGTCATTTTACTACTACTAGCTATTATTTTGTTGTAAAACATAAATGTCAGGGGTAGTGGTTTATCGGTAGGAAGAGCAACCATTGCCTATAATGATGCACTGTAATACATCCAAGAGATAAGTTTAGGCATTCTTCTACCTTTATATGGTTTTGTTTCATTAATTTCTTTTTAAAGCTGTGGTGGTTGTGGCAGTTGCAAAAAGGCATCATTGTCCTTATAATGCGTCTTTGAATACTTTATATTCTACATAAAATGCCAATTTCGGTTTTATCTTTGTAGTAATGTTTCTTTTCTTATTTTTTTACAGAGCCAAAGCGTTAAACTGCCGGAATGCCCAACATCCGGATGTCCACGGTCACTTCAGGGAGGCAAGTTACACTCAGCCAAAACATCATTGGTGGTGGAAAGCCAACTTTATTTTTGGAGGTATCAATGTTCTCCAAAATTATACGGGTGAGTTGATAAGTCAACCGGATTGAATTGGGTGAGAGACAGGAAACTAATGGATCGCCTTTAAGTCAATTTTCCACCTCGTTACCATTCATCCTGAGCAGAGTTTAGTTATAGTTCATTGCACAGAGAATTGGTTTTAGAAGTTTACTTCACCCAATCCGATCGTGCGTGTTTCATCAAAGAATTACGATTTGAAACAGAAGATCCCCAAATAATTGCTGTCTTTACTTGACATTGAGTGGATAAATATTTGCTACTTCGAAACTATTCTGTAGTTTTAGAGTTCCTCAATTTCCACCTCTTATCTTAGAATGTTAATGTTAGGCTGTTAAACACAAGTTGTTCTTCAGGACCTGCACAGAACAACTGTGTAGATGCATCCATAAAATAAAATTCCGGAAAATTTTATGTCCACTTTAACGACTTGACATGAGACACGAAAAGAGAAGTGAAACATTTGCAAAAAACCGTCGAACCAGCTTACGCCTAAATTTTAGCACTTTTGTCGCTTTGTGTCAACAATCTGCAGAAGAACCATATTAGCAAGTTTACAAATATTGCGATATCTGACAAACAAACCATGTTTTGATGTTTCAGGTGTTGTAGCGTTCTTAGAAGAAGATCACTACGTGACCCCAGATTTTTTGTGGGTTCTCAACCTCCTGGAGACAGCCATGATTAGAAACTCTTGTCAAGGGTGTAATCTAATCGCGTTAGGAACGTACCTTAAAACATGGAATATTAGATCTGCCAATAACCAGGTGAGTAATGGAAAGTTCTTGTGAAAATTGTCTACCAAAAACATGCCAGTTGTGAAAGACGGACTAAATTTCCACATCTGGAAAAGCATAAAGTTTTACGGGTTTGTAAGATAAGCAACAACTCGTGTCTAACTCACATGAAGGACACAGGTCCAAGATTCGGGTTATGATTTCTGCCATCCAAGGTTATGTGATGTTATTTCATGGCATTAGTGAAAATTGAATTACCTTCCCTAACACCAGACAGTCATCTAATAAACATGAGCATGAACCCTTGCATGTTGGCACAATGTGTCAACTTTGTTTCCTTCTGTGTCCGACAACTCCTTTGACAAAACTTGAGTTCTTCCAGAGAACTTTTCTCCTTATTTAGATGGATAAATACAAATCCTTCTCTTCTCTCTTAATGATGTCAAAGTTTTTTTATTTTGGAAAAAGCGAGATAAGCAAAGAATTCCACGCCCACACTAACTTTCTTTTGGAATAACTCACAATTTCTTGGAGACTGGATATTTTTCCAATTCTCTAAAAAATAATTGTGAAAAAAATACTTGTTTGATCCGGTATAAGGAAACCACTCTATTTTTACAATGCCATAATACTTTTGTTTGTTTGTTAAGAAAGGAAATAGAAATGCATGGGGCATGAAGATGGGAAATTGTGATAGCTGGGATTTTTTGGCGAATGGTATTTGTACCTGTTAGAAGTTTCCTTTACTTGTTTTGTGGTTGGTTTCCCGTCTTTCTTTTGAAACTGAAATTTTCTGCACTGTCGATTATCCTGATCTGATATTGAAGTTTGGGCTGAATTTTGACTCCATACAAAATATTTTGTGGTTTAGGTGAACAATTTGCTAGCCGTTATTTTGTACTTTTTAAGATGAACTATGAAATATGAATGGCAACCTGGTTCGAGGATTTATTAAATTTGCAAAGCGTATGCTAATGGGATTTTTAGCTTTCATGGCATTTATTTTGTGTTAGAGTCTTAGAAATTGGAAATAGGCTTAGAAGAATAAGTTTTTGGTTAGTTGGATAAGTGGATTTTTGATACCGAGTTTGATTTTTTCATGCATATATCAAACTTGTACAACTATTCAAGTACGAAATCATAAGAACTGAATCTTTTGTACTCTAGATTAGATACTAACACAACATTTTACTTAGATCTAGTGTTATTCCACGTCCATAAGAAACTTGGCTAATCGTAATTGTTGATGTGGAAAGGGCTTAATGCTAAAAAATCCGTTGACAAAAATCATATTCCAACCATTCTTTGAAGAATATCCTGGAATTTTTTCAAAAAATCCTCAGTGTGATGGAAACAACCGATCCTATTCTGTTTATAAAACTATACTTAAAAAGAACAAAATCCATTAACATCCTTTTACCCAACTTTAACATTATGTTCGTCAATTATGCTTTTGGTATTCATCCTCGGACATTTAGAAGCTAATGCAGTTGTCACTCTGAGCACTATTATTAGTGGTAAAATTACTGAGAACACCCTTAGGGAAATGTTTCCAACAAAACTTTAATGAATCCAAAACCTGTCAGTTGAAGTTTTACTTTCTCCGTCCTTCCCAGAGAAACGGATACCCTTCTGTTTTCTTTATATGCACGTGTCACGCTATCTTTTGTCCGAACTTTACAGAATTAGAGTGTCGCCCTTCTCAAAAGATTGTCGCCTTTGGTATCCTTCATTATTTGCTGTTGTTACAAACTTTCCTCTGAAAATGGATGAGCTTGTGCAAATTATTTGTTTTAGAAATTACACAATCCTTACAAACTTTTAACTTAAGAAACGTTTGTAGCAGCATGAGCAGTTTCAAACTGCCAAGTTGGTCACCTCTGATGTTTGAGACTTACCTTCTCATCGTCATTTTATTCGCAAATGTGGCATGTCACAGATTGGATTGGCTAAGTTTGAGTTGAACTCAAGATTTGTTTCTCTCCCCAAATTCTTGATCTGATCTCAAGTGAAAGTTCCTCTCGAGGGAAATAACTTTGCAGGAATTATTCATTGGCAAAGTTTTCCTCTTCCCAGTCATGTCTCTCAGTTTGTTGCTGCTTGAACCAGGTAGACAAGGGAGGTGGATAGATTTATATTGTGACTCACCTGGGAGCAGTGGACTAAATTATTAGCTCCTTCTGATTTTACACTGGAACTAGACTACCTCTCATTTCCTTCTCAGACTTCATTCCGTTCTTCCGGTTAATTTCTTCGGGAACATGATATCCTGTGTGGGACTTGCTTCTGGACAAGTTGGGTTGCATGTCGGTCATTGTTCGTTTCGAATATTGTGTAATAGAAATGTCATGTAATCCCAGTTCCTTTGTTGTTGCGGATAGAATCATACAAAATTGTTATGTAGCATTCATGGCATGTAAGAAGCCCATTTGGGAGAAAGGTGGACAATTTTTGGTCCAATTTTCTGATAACTACTTTAGCATTAATTGGATTCCTTGAATTTCCTCGCTTTCCACCGTAGTTCTAAATTGGCGATGCGTTTGATTGCTTATTGAGATTGATGTCGGATCCCAACCCCTGTTTTATTGGAGAAAACAGACAAATTACGCAATTTAGATTGACACCTTTGATTAGGAAATAAGAAAGAGCCATTGTTCTCTCTGCTTTTCTTGGAACAAAAGGGACAGTCATGCGTTGTTGATGTTCTTGCTTTGTGTTGTGTCACTACATGTTCATTACTCAATCACATTATAGGGCGTACATTTACGAGCAATTTAATTTGTACAGTTTAAAAAAATGCAATTTTCGCCAACTGGCTTTACTCCAGAGCAATTAGTTTGCATTTACATTGCAATATGCTATTTGTATCATTTAAAAATTTCAAGAAATAGATTCCTTGTTCGATCTTTTCCACATCTGAATATAAAAATATTTTAAAAAGATGTCGTGTCGCACACTTCTCTTTTTTAATGGATGATGACGACTTTTCAGCTTCCTCTAATTCTACGGCCGATTTCTTACCTCTATCCTATCCACGTGGTTTCGACCTGGATGAAACACAATGCTGCACAGGTTCCACTCTTTCTTCTTTTCTCTTTCGAGATCTGAAATTTTTTCCTTTTTCAAAAAACCTTACAATTATTATTAACCAGCTTTTTATGATTTCCACGTTGCCACTTTCCTCAAGCATCAACTTATCAAAAAATCATGGATTTGCTTACATTTATTATTTACTTCAGTTTCTGCACGTTTCGTAGAATATTTTTTCATTTATCATTTCCACCAACTTGTGCAAAATTTATGGCAAGTTTATGAAATTAAGTTTATTAAATGAGCTAATCATTTCCTTGCGAATATTCAATCAATTATAATTTTGATTATTCATGCTTATGCGCTACTGCTTTCTCCACTCGAATCCAAAACTGAGAATGTATTACGCAGCAATTTGTTTCCAAACATGGAATGGGCTATAAACCAAACTACTTATGCACTGCTAAAGCATATATTTGTTTTATTCAAACACATCTTTTGTGGTAAAGTAGCTGCTTTGAGTTTGACTGGCTGAGTAGATTAACTATTTTAGTTTATCATTACAATTTTAGTAGTTACAATTTCAATTTTCCGTAGATATTCATATAGTTTCATGCCTTCTTTTGCCATGGATTGACCAAATGATTTCGTAGTTTTGTAGCCACATTACAATCATGCCTTAGACAATCACTCATTCCCAAATTAATTTTGCAGGGCGTCGTAACAAGCTGGGTTACTGGGAAACACAACATGGGAATGGCCTTTAATCGCACGATGTGGGAGAAAATAAGACAATGCAGTGCAAAATTTTGCACATACGACGACTACAATTGGGACTGGACCCTTCTCACGGTTTCCGATACTTGCTTAAAATCCCCATTAGAAGTATTTTATCCCAAAGCACCTCGCATCTTTCACATAGGGGATTGGTAAGTTTAGTGGATCTCGATTTATTTCCAATCCTGAACAATTACCTTAGTTGAATTAACTGACCATATTTTTTTGTAGCGGTGTCCACCACAAAAAGGCCAACTGTGACCCAGCTTCATCCGCCCAAGCAATTCAGAAAGGGGTGAAAACCCATCAAGCCCTCTTATTCCCTGACAAGTTAGAAGTTCAAGTTAGTCACGGGAAAAAGATTCGTCTTAAGAAAGGCAACGGTGGTTGGGGTGATTTTCGTGATCGACAACTGTGCCTCGCCTTCAGTACGCTCAATAGTAGCAAACCTCTTGGGGTCCACATCTCTTAGTTGCTAATTGAAAACCGAGTCAAGAATCAGATAATACACTCAAGTCCAATCCAATCTAATCTGTGGAATCTAAATCACTTAAGTAGGATTGAGGAAAATTTACTAAATGAACTTTGAAGTCATTGAGTTTGTAGTGGCAAGAAGGATACAATCATTTAGTTTTAGGTAGGCTATTTATTTATAGATGCTATATTTTAGAGTTACTTTTTACACGCACCCAGTTATTGTTGACAAGAGTTACCATGTTGTACCTTTCCTTAATTCTGTAATTCCGGACATTTTGTTAGTTTTAAACACACAGTTTAATTGCATACCGTTGCGATTAAGTTTTTATTTTGAATTCCACAAATCCTCTTCTTTCTCTGTTACGCGTAAGTGTAGTAATATTTACAGTCTTTAGCAACTTATCAAATACTAATATTTTGAATACGAGTTTAAGCATTTAAACATTGAAAAATCTCAAAACCAAATCCAAACACGGAAATGATGGTTACTACACAAACTGCTGTGTTCAAAGAAATCTTGTTTCCTGACTATTTGAAGTATGCATTTGTACTGTATACGAAATTTAACTAATAGAAAAATTGTCTTGTTTATCCTACTTATTTTAATAATACAGAAAAATGTGATGTTTCAATTTTCAATTTTCCTAATATTTATTTCGTAACAAATTCAAGGTTTCGATTCATAATCTGCTATTTCTGTTGGAAATAGATACCTTTTTTGTCTCCTGTGCTGACAAACGATTCCATTAAAGCATTGGTTAATTTTACCTTTGTTGATTTAATAGGTAATAATTCTTTAATTGGTTTATGATTTAGTTACTTTTTTCAATTTGTTAACAGAATTGTTACTGTAAACTATAACTGAAAATTTTCTAAGTTGTCAAACTCTGAGACTGGATGAATAGCATAGCAAAGTTTTTACGACAAATCACCACAACGTGTGAGACATCCTAATCAATATTGTAACAACGGATTTAATTTCGCAAAATTACTGTATATTGTGCGCTGTGCATGCAATAAGCGTATCTCAAATTCGGGAAGCGCAATTTAACAAGCCGCAAAGTTAGTTAAGAAATGTTCTAATTTTTCATAATAATGAATCTAGTCATTAAGAACAAGTACTGTGTTTCTGTCACATAATCTCTGAAATTTTGATGCTATTAAGAAAAAATGAAAATAAATCATGCCTCAACCAGATATCAATCAATTCGTATTTCTTGAAAGAATTGTACGATTAAATCAAATAATTTAATTATTCCTTAGCTCTCTCCATAATATCACATTTTACACCTAAACAATTTATAACCGTAACAAAGCCACTAACGGCAGGAACATGATAGCCTTAAAAAATGTGGGACTTGAGCCCCCACTGAAGTCCGGAGTAGTCGGCGTCAAATCAGGGACAGAACTAGTCTCAAGGGTAGCACCGTCGCTACTTGACTCCGTTGTAGAATCTTCTCCAGTTGTCTCTGTCGTCGCCGGAGTATAAAGTCCTCGCGTCCCTAACGTAATTTTATCAACTAAAATCACATCATATTCCACCTCAGACTGAAACACGATTTCGACCTGTACACAAAAAAATGATTTGTCAGAAGTATTCTTGTAATTCTAGCTTCAATTCAGTCTACCTTTGTCACTTTCTCTGTCAAACCCGTGATATCACATTGCGTCCAATTGTTGAAAGTCGTCAAGTTGCCGCAATCCTCTGGAATATTACTGTTGTAATCTCTTTCGCCATAAATATTCAACCAAATTTGAGGTTGGGATGAGTCCAGGCTACTATTTCTAGATGTGTAGTACACTATGGAAAATGATTCCAGTGTGAAATCAGGAATGACATGGTTTCCTGAGAAGGCTATAAATGGGAAATCTTCCTTTGGGCATGGATCTTCAGTGGTGGGGGTAAAAGTTGTGTCCGTAACTGGCGTTGGTGACGAAACGTCCGTAGTTGTTTCAGATGTTTCCGGTGTCGAAATGGGTGGCTCCGTGGTACAATTGAGTGAAGGATGTCGACCATGTAATGCAGCCCACAGACCGGTAGCGTTTGTCCTCATTAACCACTCCAGAACTTTGGCGTCATCCAGATATTTCCTGAGTGTCTCGTGGTAGCTGGGAGACGTCGGCGTGGTAGTAGAAATACAGCTGAACATCGTCCCTGGTAGAGGTCCAAAAGTGACCGTGAAGATCTTCACGGACATCTAGAACGTACTTGAAATAATATTCCTCGGACTGACACTGAATACTGGAAATTAAAAGGAGAATTAGAGCAGATGTACAAGTATGTGGCTGCATATTAAGGCCAAGTTTTTTGAGATATTTAGGTTTGTAATGAACTATTTCAAGTTGAACACTGATGTCCTAATTGCTTGAATTTGATATCGTTCTCAATCCTGGTGATCTTGACCGTGGGATTTTGCAGCCTGTTCATGAATTTAATCAAGTATGGAATGCAATGCGACACATTGTGTGTGACAGATAAGTCACCGGCGACAACTGCCGGTAACCAGACATGCTTTAACCTCGTGTTTATATCTACCATTATGAATAAAGTGTCGTGAGAATTTTACACCTGCACTTCCAGAATTATGATTACGACCAGATTTATGGAAGAATTTAGAAGGCAAGAAATGTAATGCTGAAATGGATAAACAATGGTAATGCCACTAAAATCACTTTATAACTGTAATTTTCCTTTTCATGAATATATGTTACCAGTAAAATAAGGTATGATGCAGAATTGGATTCATTACCAATTCAATTTCAGACAACTTTCTTATGTATTTTATAAAATTTTAAAAATCATAAACAAAAGTTGCATACACAAAAATAAAGAATAGTTAAGTAAAATTAATGCACAACTAGATTCATAATTCTCTGTACTCCTTGCTCCAGGTTCTGAATTTGTTTCTGTCGTTTCGTCTTCAAACTGTTCTGTCGTAGTTCCAATCGTGGAGTCGTACCC